>CAUYLG010036907.1:0-65269 GCA_963573385.1 Cacajao melanocephalus
TTAAGAAACTATCCAATAGAATGCCTGATCTGCTAGAAGTTTTTGTGATTGGTGGATAGAAGAATCATTAAAATATTGAATGGAGAAATGCAGGAAGCCAGCAGGAATATCATTCTAAACAGTCCAGTGGTTCTTACAGAAACACGATAGAATCACTGGCAGAGCTCTTTACAAACTGTGGTGCCTGGACCTTACCATAGACCTATCGAATCTGTATCTCTGGGCACGGGGCTTGAGCAAAATCTCTTCTGAGTTCCGCAAGAGAGCCTAGCATCTTACCAGGTTTGAGAACCGTTTGATTTGATACCAATCTTTAATTTTACATATTGATCCATGTGCTGAAATGACTTGTTTAATTATACAATTCAAATGTGTGGTGTTGTGAAAGCAAGGAGTGTGTGTGTGTGTGTGTGTGTGTGTATGAATGTATACTGTGATTTCTTCTGCTATTTCTTTTATGCATGCTTGTGATTCTTTGACTTCTAAAAGTCATTCTCATTTGTCCTTTTTCTATAAGTCTCCTTCCCCTATAAGCCTCTCTTCTAGGGTTTTCCCTTTTAGAAGCCTCTGTTGACTTCTTGCATGTACAGGATGAGCAACTTCCTCCACCTGGTGCTCCCACGATCCCTTGCATTTCCCAAAGCACATGGGTCCGAATGCATTGTGCTTATGAGTTCTTACTCCTGTGTTCTCCGCTATATGATGAGCTCATCAAGGGCAGGGAGGATGTCTCCTTTTTAGCTGCTGTCTCCAGGGCATGACACATAGGCTTAATAGATAATGAATTAATGTAGGCCAGTTGTTTACATATATAAAAGTTATTTGTATAAGCATATTTGTGTGAGTGTGTATCATTTGTGGATGATTTAGTTAAAGGATACATTTTCCTTGTACATATGATTAAATGTAAATGAGATAATTTAATTTAATTTGACAGAATCTATTGAGCACTTATATCTAAAACAGTTTGTAAAACAGAAGATGAATGATAAGTAGGACACAGCCTCTGACCTTGCCAGAGCTCTCAGGCTAATGGGTCAGGCTTACCAGTTGTAACAGTGCATTCTTCAGAGTGTGTTAACTGTGACGACAGACCAGCAGATAAAGCTCTGAAGGAGCAAAATTAAGCTGAAAACACTTGGTTAAATAAAGCTTTAATTCAATAGTCCTTTAACTCCCTTTGGAAGGAAGTTATAAATCTTTGTCGGACATTGATGAAAACTACAGCTACATTTTCCAGAACATTTGTAGATTCACTGTGAATTTTTCATGGACCCTTTGGCCACCCACAGATACAGAATAAAATGTTGGGCCCTGGTCACTACCTCAATGTGGTTCAATGATACCCAGCTTTGAGCTTTCTGTGCCATGTCCTGAGCCAGGGTTTTTCCCATTTAAGGCAAAATAGCAACATAGGGACTAAATATGTTTATAGGTTTCTCACCTCCACTTTGCATGGGCTGAAAGGATTAAGAAGAAGGTTCATTCACTGCAGAGATGCCAGGCATGACAATACCCAACTGAATTTCCTCTTGATGTGGCTGTGGCTTGGTGCATGCGAAGAAAACCCTGGAGCACCACTGGCAAGGCCAGAGTTCAGCCACTACCCTGTTCATTGAAAGAAACAAGTTCTCATCCTTATGATGGGTAGGGTCACTTCCTGATTTGGGATTGGCATGTCGAGGGATTCCTCATTGTGCTGAAACAAGGGTGCCATTTCTCCTATAGTATCATTCACTGTTTCCTGGGCTGAAACAACTTATGAGAAATTTCTGTTAACTACCTGCTGTATTATTTAATGCAGTGGTTTTCACACTTTGGGATCTCACTTGACAGACTTAAAAATTATTGAGGACTCAAGCTTAGGTGGGATATATCTATTAATATTTAACCATATTAGCAATTAAAACAAATGTTTAGAATACATATGTATTTATTCATTTAAAAATAACAACAACATACCCATTACTTGATAATGAAAATAAGATATTTATTTAAAAAAATGAAATATTTTCCCCAAAAAAAACCTCTGAGGAAAATGGCATTCTTTTTTACATTTTTGCAAATCTCTTTTAATGCCTAAGTTAGAAGACAGCTGGATTCTAACGTCTGCTTCTGTATTCAATCTGTCATGAGTTATTGTTTTGACTGAAGTGTATGAAGGAAATTGAGCCTCACATAGTTATGTAGTTGGAAATAAGAGAAGCATTATAATAGCTTTTTCAGATACATAGGGATAGTCTTTAATACTACAACAAAATTCAACAGGTGGTAGCTTCTTAAAGTTAAGTTGTAATATAAAATTTGAAACAATATCAATGAGCTTTTTATGCTCCGTTACACTAAAATTCTACTGGTCTGTTTAAATGTAATTAATGATAGACTCATACATAATTTTGTAGTATCATATGTCTGTCATTTGGAAAGTACAACATTGGTTCACGAAGTTATACAGATCTTCTAAATGCTAACACGTTTCCTTATACATTACCAAAAAAAATTCACCTTCATTAATCATTAAGATGATTTTCCGTGAGCTCATCAGAAAAGTCTTTAAGTATTGAGAAGTTGTCAGGGTTATGATAGTAGATGTAAGTTTTTCAAAATTCTAATTTTAAATTGAAACTTTTAATTGTATCATTGACAACAAATACAATCGGTTGTTGTTCGGGGCTTTCAGAACCTGCAGGTGGGCATTTAAAGTGTCTTTAAGTCTTCTCATTAAGAGGCATGTTCTTATGACTGATGAGACCACTGTATTTCTGGATGTAGCAGAAGGGCTTTGGGCGTACATCCCACTTTGTCAGTCAGAATACCATAAAAACTGTGCTAGAAAGAATAATGACCTCCAAAGGTACCCACAGTCTAATATCCAGAACCTGTGGATGTTACCTTAGATGGCAAAAGGGACTTTGAAAGTGTGATTAAATTAAGAACCTTGAGATGAGAAGATGATCCTGAGTTACCTGGATGGACCTAGTCCCATCACTTAGGTCCATATAAATGGAGAACTTTCTGTGGCTGTATTCAGAGCAGCGATGGAGTTGTGACCACAAAAGAAAGACCCAGAGAGAGGCAGTGGTGTTGACTATCAAGATGGAAGAAGGAGATTATGAGCCAAGGAATGCAGGCAGCCTCAAAAGCTGGAAAAGACCAGAAGATGAACTCCCCCGCAGAGCTGCCAGGCAGGGAGGTCACCTTGCTGACACCTTGATTCAAAACACAAAGTGAGACCTTGTTAGATTTCTCACCTATAGAACTGTGAGATAAATAAGTGTGTGTTGTTTTAAGCCACTGTGGTAATTTGTGTGGCAGTGGCAGAAAATTAATACAGACCTGTACTCCTTGGTTAAGATATAATAACATTCGTAATTTTTACTATTTTATTAAAGTCATTATTAAGTAAACCTGGCAGGAGAGAAGACTATCAATGCATTTTGGGGCCACTGCCTTGATCAGGGCTAGGACTTCAGGAGTTTTTCCCACTAGTGCTTTGTGTCACCAGTGCAAATGTCAACATAGGGGAAAAGGCACATAACATCTGGATATGATTATAAACATAGTTTTGGCTGGGTGTGGTGGCTCACACTTATAAAATCAGCACTTTGAGAAGCTGAGGTAGGAGTATTGCTTGAGCTCAGGAGTTCAAAACCAGCCTAGGCAACACAGCAAGACTCTGTCTTGAAAAAAAAATTAGCCAGGCACAGTGGTACATTCCTGTAGTCCCAGCTACTTAAGACACTCAAGCAGGAGGATCCCTTAAGTCAAGGAAGTCCAGGCTGCAGTAAGCCATGATCACACCATTGCATTCCAGCCTGGAGGACAGGAGGAAACCCTGTCTAAAAAAATTCTTTTGACCTAATGGATCCTTGAAAATGTTTCAAGGACCTTATGTGTGGTTCACACGAGATTTTAGTTGTACAACCATTTTTTGTAACATTATCATAATTCCCCCCATCAGTCAAGTTCAATTTATGAACTACCTAAAGAATAAACTAAATAGTTATGGGTATCAACAAGTAAGATGAGACAGAAATTTGGGTTCTTGAATTTTATCTTTTGAGAGTTTCTTCCATAATATTCAGATTGCTGGGAAATTTTTAATGCAACTTTGACTTTTAACACATCCATAATCTGTACATAAGCATTTTCAGTGTATTAATTTTGGTTTCTCTCTACCTAATATATCCCAGTATTTACCAATTTATGTAAAGAAATAAATACATACATCCTTCCATTTCAGTACATGATTCCATTCATTTTGATCAAAGTATTCACTTTCTCAGAGAATTAAAAATGATGAAATTGATGAAGTTTTTCCAAGTGGGAAAACTTTTTTGGGGAGCAAATTCAAACCATCCAAGCTGTAATACATGGAGCTAAAAATGTACAATGTGGGCTTTCAGAACCTGAAGGTGTGCATTTAAAATGTTTTAAGTGTTCTTATTAAGAGACATGTTCTTTTTGATTGATTGATTTTCAAAAAAAAAAAAAAAGAAATCTACCAGTGAAGTAATTTAGCAATAGTTAAAAGTTAACGGCAATAAAAGTGGTTGGATCGAGGACACCAAAACCTCTTCTGGGAGGAGATCCACTCAGCATCTGACCAATCCCCCTCTATAGTATTGAACTAGACACAACACATAGATCCTTCATTTCTGATTTCCAAAGCAAGGACTGAATGATTTACCTGAGGGGTAGAAACCATTTAGTTTGAAATAACACTTAGAAATTGATGACTTTGCTCCAAATACTAAATCTCTCTAATTATGGTTATTTTATATAGATAGAATTTTTATTAATAACCTGATGTCTTCTAAAGTAGGTGTATCATGAAGACTGGCAAGCCTTTTGTTTCCTAAGGACTCTTAGGAAGGTGTGGGTATGGCAGTTTCAAGACAGGGTCAGAGAAAGTGCTGAATTGCTCTTCACAATGGAGGGTGGGCCAGTTAGGATTTTCAAGGAGAAGATGCAAGTAAAAGGAAACAGAAATAATCAAGGCTGAGTAACGTGGGAGGGAAGGGTAGGAAAAAAGAAACCTTTTGATGATGTAGCAGAGAAGAGGAGATTTTGACAAATAGACATGTTTGAAGTGGTTTTTCTAGTTTATTATTGGGTATGAAAGCTTCAGCAAAATCTACCGTTCTCATTAATGCCTTTGGTGCAAATGGATTCGTTCTGGGGAACAGGAATAGATTTTTGAATTCTGCTTCAAAATTGGCGTGTGCAACCAAGAACAGCTGAGATTTGGATAGCATGTAAAAGAAGGCACAGGCAACCTATGTGAAGCACCTGCTGAGTTGGGTGCAAAGTATATATTTTCTGACTTGGAATCAATAAAGTTTATTTGAACACAAGGGAGTAAATTCAGTTTTCATGCATAGAGGCAAGAGTTGGGACCAGAAGTAACCTGGTTCTGTGCCTAGGTTTGGGTAGGGCCAAGAACAGGTTTTACACAGCATGCTAGAGCTGCATCATGGTTATATTCCTACCAGCAATGGGAAAGTAAGAGAGAACATTTTTCTTTCTGTTCTCCTCCTGGATGAATAAGAACACAAGAATGTTGATTCTATTTCTTGAGTGTTTACTATCCACCAGTCCTAACCAGACACATTACAATCATTTTCTCTCATAGCAACTCTGTTTTACAGATAAGGAAAATATGAACCTGAAACCATTTGTTAAGATATCAAGACCAGTAATTGTTTCTAGTAAATATTTCTCCTACAATTCCTGGCATTTGACAATTGCACTAAAAACCCTCCTGCCTGGAACAACTAATGTACAGTAGAGGTGGTAGAAGGGCCTCCTGAGGGCATCTGATCTACCCACCTCCTCCCCAGATGGAAACTCCTACCCCTACCTCATCACCATCATCCCTGTCAGGCTTTCCATTCTCTGTCCAAACAGTGAGGACATGGCACAACATGAATTGTGTTATACAAGAGCTAGTAATTTAGGATCTGGATGTTTGGCTTCAAGTCCTGATTTTTACAGAATAGTGGGTTGATTCTGAGTGCCAGAGACTTTTTCTGGCTGTTTAATAAACTCTTTTTATCTTCTTTCCACATAGCAACTGGACTACATTCCCCAGTCCTCTTTATAATTAGGAGTACCCACATTGGCCAATGCAATATGAGCTGAAGTAAAGAATTTCACATCCAGGACTGGACCTTATAAGCCTCCTATGCAATGGTCTTGCCCCAGATCAACTATGGAAGCCACGTGTTAAACCTAGATCCCTGAATGACTGCGTAGAGCAGTTTTCTCTCTCATATTTACCCTACTGCTGGCTGGACTTTAAGTGAGAAAGAATTTATCTGGTGTTAAGTCACTGAAATTTGGAGTTTTAGTGTATGATTAGAACTGGTATTATCTTAATACAATTTACAGTATGTTTGAATGTTAAATACTCCTGCCACTGTTGATAATAGCTACTATTTACTTTCCACTTACTGTGAGCTGAGATTGTGCTAAGAGTTGAATATGGACAATCTTATTTAGGTTTTACCCAAATACTAAGAAGCGGATAATGTCATCTTCACTTATAAATGAAGAAGTCCCACATGGTGGAAGTGAATTGCCTGGGTCACATGTCTGCTGGATGATGGGAGATGGATTAGGAGCCGAGTCTTCCTGATTAAAGCCCATCCCGTTATGCTGTGATGCGGCCCTGCCTTCTTGACTGGAACCCCTCTTCTTTTTCCTTTATGTCTGCACAGAAGTTAGGAATCACTTGATTCCATTTGGGAATACTTATTAATCAAGTTAAAAGCAACATTTATATAATCTATAAACTTAACAGTGGCCAGTCTATATCAAGGTCTGCACTGACTCTGAGGAACACATGGAGAAGCAATTATGGTACTTGCTTTCATAATATACATTGAGGTGGCATCTGTGATCCCAGACCAATGAGAAAATGAATGCTGCAGCATCCTGGATGGCTGGACTATGGCTGTAGCATGTCAAAAATGTTACATTCTTTTTTTTTCTTTCTTTCTCTCTCACTTTCTTTCCTCTCTTTTTCTTTCTTTCAAAAATTAAAAAAAAAAAATGTCACTATGTCATTGGCCTGTACTGCGTCTCTTCTGAGTGTGGAAACCCCAGCAACCCCAGCTGGCCTGCTTAAGTAAAAGGAAGTGTATGCTCCATGGGAGGCTGGAGGGTTGGAGATATACAGGGGCAGGACAAGTCCCACTCTTGGCTTGGATAAGTCCTCTTCATTCTTCAGGTCCCAGTTCATGTCACTGTGTTCTGGCATTTCCTTACCCTAGGGTCTCCTCCTGAGCCCACCTCTCTCAAAGCATCAGAGAGCACAGCACCAAAGCCTCAGCTCTTGAAGTAATTCTTCTTTTTTTTTTTTAAATTGTACTTTAGGTTCTGGGATACATGTCCAAATCATGCAGGATTGTTGCATAGGTACACACATGGCAATGTGGCCTGCCACTTCCATCCCCATGTCATGCTGTGTTCAGGAAACCCATCTCATGTGCAGGGATACACATAGGCTAAAAATAAAGGAATGGAGGAAGATTTATCAAGCAAATGGAGAGCAAAAAAAAAGCAGGAGTTGCAATCCTAGTCTCTGATAAAATGGACTTTAAACCAACAAAAATCAAAAGAGACAAAGAAGGACATTACATAATGGTAAAAGGATCAATGCATCACAAAGAACTAACGATCCTAAATATATACACACCCGATACAGGAGCACCCAGATACATAAAGCAAGTTCTTAATAACTTACAAAGAGACTTAGATTCCCACACAATAATAGTGGGAGACTTTAACACTCCACTGTCAGTATTAGACAGATCAACAAGACAGAAAATTAACAAGGAAATCCAGGACTTGAACTCAGACCTGGACCAAGCAAACCTAATAGACATCTACAGAACTCTCCACCCCAAATCCACAGAATATACATTCTTCTCAGCACCGCATGGCACCTACTCTAAAATTGACCACATAATTGGAAGTAAATCACTCCTCAGCAAATGCAAAAGAACCGAAATCATAACAAACAGTCTCTCAGACCACAGTGCAATCAAGTTAGAACTCAGAATTCAGAAACTAACTCAGAACTGCACAGCTTCATGGAAACTAAACAACTGGCTCCTGAACATCAACTGGATAAACAATGAAATGAAGGCAGAAATAAAAATGTTCTTTGAAACCAATAAGAGTGAAGACAAAACGTACCAGAATCTCTGGGACACATTTAAAGCAGTGTCTAGAGGGAAATTTATAGCAATAAGTGCCCACCGGAGAAGTGAGGAAAGATCGAAAATCAACAAACTATCGTCAAAATTGAAAGAGCTAGAGGAGCAAGATAAAAAAAAACCTCAAAAGCTAGCAGATGACAAGAAGTAACTAAGATCAGAGCAGAACTAAAGGAGGTAATTCTTGATGAAGGATTTGGGGTGATGGAAATGAATATAAGAGGACTTTTTTTTTTCCAGAAGAAACATTAAGGAAAACAGGAAAATTTGGGTTGTTTCTAAGAACCTCGGGATTTCTTGGTCTGGTGCTACTGCAGAATATGATTGAGGCCCACAGGTCTGTCTCAATGAAGATGTACTGGCATAGCTGTCCCTGTGGTTAAATATTTAAATGTGATGAGAAATAGCTTCTGAGTGCAGCCACCTTCCCCAACTGGACCCTCTCTCCTCTCCTAGATCCACCCCCATGACCAAGCAACTAAAGAGCTCAGGTCCCACACACTAATCTGGAGAGACGAATCTGGCTGTCCAGGACCCATTGATGACATAACACCCAGTTCCAGGCAAGGCTTGTTTCACGGAAGAGGGGTGACATGGCAATTCATATTTTTAGTGTGTATATATTCTTAAATCTCCCAGTTGGGTGGAGGTTGGAGTATAAGGGCCTAGAATGTAAGAAGTATGAGTTCATATTACTGGAAGGAGAATAATAGGTAAACAAATGGTCTCAACTTTCAATGAAGAAGAAAACCCAGCACAGATCTTTATTGGATAAAGTGCTTGTGAGTAGCTGTGTGTGTAATACGCAGGGGAAGTGCATCTTGTTTGAGGGAGGCAGCCAAGTCAATGTGTTGGAGGTCAGGGAGTGCACGTCCCATCCTCCGATCTTGGATTTCCTCCTCCTTCTCCTTCATGGCTTTGAACTCGTTGCTTGGCCCTTGGTATTCTGTGATGATTTCTGCTAGTGTAGACCCTCCTGTCTGCAGTTACGTACCTGCCACCCATCGCTAGATACTTCTGTCCTTTTGGGATTCTGTGTTTGCCCAACTTCTGCCCAGCAAGTAGGGCAACGCTTAAGGGACTCTGGGAATGACTCTGTAGGATGAGACCTGCTCTCCATCCTCAGGAAGTCTCCACCTCCGTGAGGCCAGCTGGGATGTACACATAAACAATTAGATAACTGTAGATGGGAAATGTTTGAGGGGTGTTCTTGCAAATCTGCCCATCAGGGCATGTTTACGAGAGAAAGGAACATTTAGTCTTGGCTTTAATTTTAGTCCAATATGGAAGATTTATTTTTAAGTGCTCAGTTGATTCTTTGGTAATGACAAACATCTTCCAAGCCAGTCTATGCACTGAATTCAGGTGACCTCCTTCACTCCACATGGCTGGCAGCCTCTACAACAGAGCTGTGTGCACGCCTGCCCTGTAGGAGGCTTGGGGCTGTGTATGTGATGTGCTGGCCTTTGTCTTCACTTCCCATCTCCTCACTTGGGCCCTTGGGTTTATTTTCCTGTCTTGCCCCTTATACTTGACTGTACAGTTCATCTTCCCTGGCCTTGACTCTTGCCACTTTCTCAGGACATCTCTTTTGTAGATCCTTGCCTTTCTCCATTCTTTTTCCAATTCCTAACTCCCTTTAGATAACACTGTAACTGGCCACAGGCCCTGGGACCTCAGTCCTCATTTCAACCCTGTGGATGAGGCAAGCTTGACCACTGAGTGCTGGACCTGTCTTGTCCAACGTTGTGTCTTTCCATTTCTAGAATAAAACCTGCGTGCCACAGCACTGAATATGAAATGAATAAATGGAAGAAAGTTCATGAAGATGGAGTATGCTTACTAGCAGCCGAAACAAAAGAAAAGTTCATGAGTAGTTGCTCAGTACAGTCCTTAGGTTGACAACTCAGTAACAGCGTGAAAACAAATTAAGCCAAAGAAATCCCTCCCCTGAGATGCTTCATTACTTTCCCCATCTAGGTGTGGATGCCATTAAGGCAAATTATTGCCTCTCAAATATTTTTAGCTCAATGCCCATTTCTGTCTGCATTTGCCTTAGAGGTACATGTTTTCAACTAAGTAATAGGATGTACAAATTAAATGCAATTTCAAATTTAAACCTGTACAAGTGTCATTTACCAAGTCCCCCCTGATAGTCCCAGGGGGCTGCCCATAGCACGGTTGGAAAGTATATTACTGTACTTGGTTCCCATTATTTAGGCCAAGAGATTCTTATTAAAATGAAAGCCAGCAATAAGTTTAATATTTTATATACTGCACAACCACAGCGCATGTTTGGGCCCTAACAAGTAGATTTATTTCCCATATCCTTGATCTCACTTATGTTGTTTTTTATTTTCTAATGCACTTACTGACATATAAATATAAACACCCACTTAGGATATTTCAAGATTAAAAGGTAGCATAAGAATAAAAATTGAAAATAGTTATAGAAAAAGGTTGACATATTCATAGCTCAGAATTCTGGCTGGATGCTCAGCCCCCAAGAACCTGGTACTGCAGCCTTAAACTCAGCTGAGGCACCAGCCTGGGTAGCAAGGGAGGCTTTCACAGGGGATTTTTATCAGTTGACACTGTTACCTGCGACTCTTTCTTCTCTTGACTTGCTTTTCTCCCAATCCTGGATGCCCAGGAGTTTGGCTGGTGTTCTTATTCCACTTCTGGTTATTATAGACCCTAGGTTTACCATCCATATCACTTAGCGCAGCCAGAACGAAGCTGACTTGGTTACTAGACTGTGACCTCCTTCATGGGAGGGACTGTGCCAACTTGTCTCTGCTTTCCCAGTGACTGTGTACTGACTGATGCAGAGTAGATTCTAAGTAGGTGAGGTATTGTTGAGATCAGCTTGGATTTGGAAGCTGGCCTAGACCCTGGCTTTTACTGTCAATGGATTCTTTACTTCTCCTGTGTTGTGCAATGGCTCACCTTGCAGGCCCTGGGCGTTCTTTTGGCATTATCTGTGCTTACTGCTGGATCTCTCCTTCCGTCCTCTGAAATCTGTCAAACATATCTTATTTAATTTTTTTTCAAGCAAACATAGCAAGGAGACTTTGGGTGTTTAAAAAGTAGAGGTTTGAATGACCCATTGACGCATGAGTTTCTTTAGCTCTACCAGGTAAAACCTTCAATCTGCTTACAAATCTGGAAAATGAAAGGACTGGATTAAATCATAGATCTTATCTCTTCTAGATCCTTGATTCTCTTTTTCTGATTCCACAAGAATTGGGATATACACTATTGATGTAAATGAAATTAAAATAGCAATCTTTATGGAGTTCCTATCTGACACCCATGGTACAGAGTATAATTTTCTGTGCAAGATTTGGATGGAGATCTTTAAGTTGGTAGAATGATTTCCTTGAAAAAGACCTGTTTTCCATCTGGAGAAGACATGTCACAGTCTTGGAAGGCAAAGCAAGTACTCACTGAACCAGGAGGCTCAGAAAATGTTTACAAGGAGCTTGGAAAGCTACTGAGTTCCAGGTTTAGCAGGCAGTGTAGCAAAAACATAATAACTTAAAAGAAAAAAAAAGAAAGTAACTCATTCATTCATTCAAAAGTTTCATTGAAAATCTGCTCTGTATTGCAAAGGTTTGTGCCACCTAGCTCAGCCAGAACATTTAAAACATAGTGCAGGAAAAATGAAGAGCAAGGCTACCACCAGCCTTGGAGTGAGCATGTATGTGTGGAGGGAGTGTTCTTTAAACCTTTTATCTCTATGCATAGAACTTTTCACATATTTTCAAAGATGGTGGACACATCTTGAGGAATTCTATTCTGCTCATTTCACATTAATAGCATAAGAGTTTTCCGTGTGCTTACATCGCTTCAATAACTATCATTCACTCTACCAGAATTTAATTATTCTTTTCTTTGTGATTGATTGTTTAGTTTATTTATTGTCCTTGTTTTATTACAAATAATACTTCAGTGAAAATATCTGTGAACATAACTTTTATTCGTTTTTAGATTACTCTCTTTGAGTAAATCTCCCCAAACATTAAAATATGGGAACCATTTTTATTCTCTTTAACTATTTATTAATTTTAGCAATACCAATTAGCTCCTTTCCATAGAAGGCAAAATTCATTATCTCAACCATTCTCACCATAGATTTTGTTAGGTGCATTACAATTTGTATTTTGTCAAGGCTGAGGTGCTGCTCATGCCTTTCTGCCATCACAATTCCCCTAGGTGTTTGGCCAGAGTTCTTTATTTAAATTCATTGAGCACTCATTTCCAATTGTTTTACTTAAGATTCCCTTTTACTGAATATATCATTTTGATTTTGTTTTTGTCTCAATGGGTTTTATCATTGAGTTTTTCAAGAAGCTCACTCTGATTCTACCTTCTCCGAGTTTTTTCATGTTTGGAAATGTCATCTATTTTAATGCTATGCTTATGGCTAATAGTTACTCATGAATCATTATTGGATTTAAGTTAACAAATCACATTAATAAGAGATAATAAAGAAGATCAAATTTGGCATTATGATTAAGATCCTGGACTTTGGAGGATCTTAATCCTCCAATATTTGCTCTTGAATCTTGGTTATGCTACTTAACTGGCTGTGTGAATTTGGACAAATCATCTAACCTCTCTGAGCCTCAAAGTCCTCCACCGAAGAATGGGGCTTATAATGGAACCTGCTTGCTAAGGTGACCATGAGGTTTAGACGACTTGATGCATAAACAGCACTTAGTGCTTGGCATACAGTAAGCCATGAATGATAATACAAGATTTCTAAACACATTTTCTTTAAACAGTTATTGAGTATTAGTACTTTATTAGTAAAATTATTGTCATTCAACTCAAATAGCACTTCTTGATCATGTTCTATGTAAAAATCAGATCTAGTATCTGGGGTAATTATGCAGAGAAAATAAAATATTAAGTTCCTAAGTTTGAGAATGGAGGCATGGGAATCCAAATAACAGTCGGCTGTTTGTAAAACTTTTGATCACATGCTTTCTTATTCTGGTGATGGAAACTTACGTACCCACCACTCACTGCTAGATACCCCCGCTGGTGACACCACTCACGCCTCTATACTATGCTACTTAGAAATGATTGGAACACAAAATTAAGGAAAAAACCACTTCAAAAGGAACATTTTAGCTTCAATCCTTCCACAAATGGCTGCAGAGAAATCCACCAAGCTTTAAGGGGCAGGGGGACACTAGGAAGTAAATGGAACAAAACTTGGAAAGCATTCAATGTTACTTTCTGGATTAAGTGAGAGAATATTTCATTTCCATGAAAGGATAGGTGGAACTCTACTAATTTAGATCTTATTAAAGCATCACATATAATGTGCTGATCTCTGTGGAAAGGGAACCTGGGGGAAATGGGTGTTACCTTGGGAGGCACACAGCCCATCACTGTGTGAGCCCAGAAGGCAGTGCGAAGCATGTCTCAGCAGTACAATGAGGAAAAGAGCTGGGTTTCCAGGGTTTCAAAATCATATGTTTGAGCCCAACCTTAAGCCAAATCATAAGAAAGAGAATCAGAAAAGTCACATCACCTACAAATCCTAAATGACCTTCTTGACACTTAACATTGGGCCCTTGAGGTTCAACACAAGCTGATTGTGTTGGACAAGCTGGTTGTGTTATATGAGTTTCTTCCCTCTACTGAAAGGGCTGGAGATTAGCAGGTGACCACCTAAAAAACACTGATGATCTGGACTGAGCTCTCCTCTCAGCTCTAAAAGGACAAGTTTCCCACCTCTTGGACGAGTGCCATCATGGGGGTTTGGAGCAGGGAAAGAGTAGGGATATTCAAGATAAATTAATTTCCAAGAAATGCTGAAATTACATTTCTTTACCTGCTTTTGCAGCTGGGTAGGAGCCTTAATGGTATCAACGGGGTCTTCTAGCCCCATACACAAAGTGTAATCTATGTCCAAAGTTGGCCCATGAGTGTCTGACTGGTGTCTACGGAGGATTCACCTTTTCATTCATGTTTCAATAAATGACACATGTGGGCCTCTGCAGCTCATTGGACAGTCTTGGAGGCCCAGATAATTGAAACAGGAAATCTCACACTTCAAATAAAATAGGTACTTTATATGTAGATAGCAATAAGCCTAAAACGATGGAGTGTGTAGCAAATATTTGCTAGATATGAAGGGGTCCGTTTATTATCTATCATATGATCCAGCAATCCCACTGCTGGATATAATTCAAAGGAAAGGAAGTCAGTACATCCAAGAATTACCTGCACTGCCTTGTTTATTGCAGCACTATTCACAATAGCCAAGATATGGAATCAACCTTAGTGTCCATCCACAGATGAAAGGATAAAGAAAATGTAGTTTATACATAGAATGAAATACTGTTCACCCATAAAAAAGAATGACGTCCTATCATTTGCAGGAACATGGATGAAATTAGAGGACATTGTGTTAAATGGAATAAACCAGACACAGAAAGATAAATATCACATCTTCTCACTCATATATTTGAGCTGAAAAGTTGATATCATGAAAGGGTAGAATGGTGGTTACCAGAGTCTAGTAAGTGTTGTGGGGGGAAGAAAGAGGATCAATTAATGTGTAGAAAAACATAGCTAGATAGAGGAAAAAGTTCTAGTGTTTCATAGCACAGTGGGGCAAATATAGTTAACAAGAATTTATAGTATATTTCAAAATAGCTAGAAGAGAAGATACGGACTGTTTCCAACAGACACACAAAAATGAGATACGTTTGAGGTGATGGATATCCCAATTACCCTGATTTGATCATTATGCATTGTATGTATGGATCAAGAAAACACATGTGCCCTATAAATATGTACAGTTATGATGTATCAGCAAGAGATCTATCTGGAATATAACAGATTGGCTTAAAAAGCCAATATCTCAGTATGCTTCTATGATGTTCTCCATTAGTGAATCAGTCACCCAACAGGGCAAATAAGGAATCTAGAAATCATTCCTAAATCCTCTTCCTCACTAGTGTCCTCTCCCCCACTTCAATCATTTAGCAACTTCTGTCAATTTTATGAAGTAAAAATATTCTTAATTCATTGCTTTCTCTGCATTCCTCCAATGTCCTGGTAGAACAGGCTATTTTTGTCCCTGTGAAACCAACAGTCATGTTACTGGTGGTCTTCTTCTTTTTTTTTTTTTTTTTGAGATGGAATCTTGCTCTGTCGCCCAGCCTGGAGTGCACTGATGCCATCTTGGCTCACTGTAACCTCCGCCTCTTGGGTTCAAGTGATTTTCCTCCCTCAGCCTCCCAAATAGCTGGGACTACAGATGTGTGCCACCATGCCCAACCAACTTTTTGGATTTTTAGTAGAGACGATGTTTCACCATGTTAGCCAGGATGGTCTCGATCTCCTGACCTTGTGATCTGCCCTCCTCGGCCTCCCAAAGTGCTGGGATTACAGGCATGAGCCACCACACCTGGCCTACTGGTATTCTTCTCTACTGAGTTTTCTCAGTGATGTCAGGCACCCACCCTAGTATTTACAGTACATAAATCTGATCACATTGCTCCACCACTTAAGAACTCTCAGTAGCTTCCTCTTAGTGAGACTTGAGGCCTTGTATTATGATCTGGCCATCTCCCACCTTTCCAGCCTTGTCTCGCTATTCTCTCCCTTCTCTCTTTCTGCTCCAGACAGTTGACTTTCTTTCAATTCCTTAAGTTTGGTATGTCCCTGCTCACCTCAGTACCTTAGCACATGGTGTTCACTCTGCCTTGAGTGCTTGACCCATCTGCACTCCTCCCATTCACCAAGTAGTCTCCTATTCATGCGGAGATCTCAGCTGGGCTGTCATTTTTTCAATAGTGAGACTAAATACGGTCTCGGGAGACTGTCATAGCAAACCATATTTTCCTTTCCAGCTCTCATCACAGTGTATATTTGTTAATCTGTGTGTGATTATTTGATCAACGTCACTTTCTTCACTGGGCAGTAAGCTTCCTGATGGCTGACACCGTCTATCTCGTTCACTGTGGCATCCTCCCCCTCACAGCACAGAGCCTGACAAATAGCAAACATTCCATAAAGGCGGGTTGATGAAAAGGAAGAATAATGGAACTAGTTTGATACTTAAATTAAACCTTTAGCTTTTTAAATTCCGTAATCACAAAACAAGCTGATTTTCTAACCGCCAGTTCTTGACTATGGCCTCCATGAAGCACCATCCCAGGCACCTCGGGCTGAACCTGAAGATCAAGCATGATCAGTTTACTACAAGCAAACTGGAGTTTTGGATAAAAAAAAAGGGGAGGAAGACAAGCGAATGGGTTTTTCCTGGGAAGGACAATAGCTTTTTCCACTAATCACAGTCCCTCTACTAAACCAGGTACAATGTCGTTCTGTAATGATCTCTTTCCATGCTTGTTTTCCCCATTAGGCTGATGACTCCTCAGGGGCCAGAACTATTTGGTATTAATCTTTATGGTTTCAAAACCTTGTCAGGAGCCTGGCACAAAATCAATTGTCAATAAATATTTTATACATAAATAAATATATATAAATAAATAAAATCTAGGAATATTAAGTAATAGTTGAAGTATCCCTACTTATTTTAGTTATATGCTTTTAACTGGGAGGAAGTCTATAAATTTCAAAGTTTAGCTCTGTGCTGCTAAGCCCTCACCTACAATCATCAGAGCACCCTAGATCAACTCTCATCCCCACAGTAAGAGTGCAGATGGCATATAATTAGCATATTTTAAAATACACATTCCTAAGTTGGGGGTATTTATACTTCTATATATAAATATAATATTTATATGTTTATAAATATATATATATCTATATATTTATACATCTATATATAAATATAATATATAGATGTATAAATATATATCTATATATGTATAAATATGTATCTATATATTTATATAAATATATAAATATATATATGAATATATATATAATAAAAGCTGCTGCTCATCATCTCATGAGCTCAGAGTCACTGTCTCTTTTGCCAGACTCTCTCCTTCAAGTGGTGTCCTTGAAACTAAGGCACAATCAGGGCTCTTGATAAAGTCAAATGCTTCACTGATCTAAACAAAAGGCAGTTTGAAGATGTCTGGTTGGCATCCAGGGAGGGGGAGGATCCTTAGAGAGACTTGTCACATCCCTCATTCTATTTTTTTTTTTAATTTCCTGGCTGGGGGAGTTAGGATATGTGTGTTGGTTAGAGAGAAGTCATTTCTGGAGAATTTTTTTTTTTTTCCCAAGGACCAGGGTCAGGAAGAATCCACCCCAAGGGTAGTTGGAGGGAAGAAAAATAACAAGGCTCACGGGTGTCTGGGGACCACAACATTGTTCACATCCTCTATAATCATCAGCGCATGGCTTGACTGTCTTGGAAATTTACATAATTCCATCCTGACACCTTCACTTCAGTTATCCATCGCTACTGCAATGGAGCTTTCTTTCCTGGCATGCTGGCTTCACTATCCGTTCCTTGGTCTCTCTCTGGGTCCCAATTTTTTTTCTTCTCCCTTCCCCCTGCCCTCTTGTATGGTTTTGCCTCTCTTTCTCTCTCTGTCTCTCTCTCTTCATTTGTGCTTATGTTGATAGAACCAACAGCAACAACAAAAAGATGGATTTCACATCATTTCTGTTCTTCTTGTTCAACTCACATGAATTTGGTAAATGATGAAACATCAAGTCAACGGAGATAGGAAGGATGCAGAAGAAGGGAGCTCCCTTTTACTATAATAAATAGTATCACTGAGGTGGCGGGAAGGGAGCTGCTTTAATAAATTTGTACATTAACACGTTGGGGGAAATGAGGTCTTCAGTTTATACATTGTTTTGAACATAAATCAGTTTATACTTCGCATTGAACATAAATTTGCAAATAGAGAAAAATTGGACACTGAGTATTCATCTTTCAGTATAATCCAGAGTCCATAAATAAATAAATCCAAGGATTGAAGTATAATCAAGGCACAGTGCTGCTAATTTTCTGCAAATATTTTAATTGACTGTGTTTTTATGGTTTGGGCCACAAGAAAATAGGCAAATAATCTGAAGGATCTATATGTTTTTTTTCCCTCACAGTACACTTTAAGGAAAAATACGTGGTTGGAAACATTATATAAAAATGCTTAGAAAACCTGTTGCACAGAATGCATGCTTTGTGATC
This sequence comes from Cacajao melanocephalus, assembly GCA_963573385.1. Classification (NCBI taxonomy): domain Eukaryota; kingdom Metazoa; phylum Chordata; class Mammalia; order Primates; family Pitheciidae; genus Cacajao; species Cacajao melanocephalus. The sequence continues at coordinate 18,373 of CAUYLG010036907.1, forward strand.
TTACCTATACGCAAGGCAAGTTGCTATGAAATGTTTGACAAAGACTGAAGAAAGCCAAGGTCACTAGGGATGGAATGCTATGAGAGGGCCATTTATGCATATCTGAGTTTTAAAGATAAATGTTATTTAATTGAATCAATTCTAATAGTTTTTAATGAATTTCATTCTTTTTAAATGCTCGCACTACCCCATCAGTCTCCCTTTTTTTTTTTTTTTAAACACGTCTTCTATTTATTGGAGCACATTTGATAGGGCACATGGATAAATAGTACATGCTTTTAGTAGCTGTTGTCTGAAAGGAAAGCTCAGTGTTTTAGCACTGCCTGTAGAGCTTTTTAAAAAGAAATACTGATGCTTAGACCCTCACCAAGACATACCAAATTAGAGTTTTCAAATAAAGAACAGCCACTTGGTTCCTGGATATTCTAATGGTAAACTTTCCATATGACTTTTCTATTCACCTTTCAAATTTTCACCCATACCTTTCTGTCATTTTCAAGAATCTTTCCTATTGATGATGTGATGCCATTAAAATAGTCTTAGATTGCTTTTTTTTTTAAATGTAAAAAGATAAGTCATTAAAAGTGGCCACATTCTCATTTGTAGGGACTTTGTGGCTACCTGAGCCGGGCACTATGCTAAGAATTCCATTTGCATGATCACGCATATCCTCACTACAATGCCAAATGGTAGGAACTATTATTGTCTTCATTGCACAGAGGAATAGATTAAGGTTTACGAAGGAAAGTAGTTTGCCCAAGGTCACTCAGCCAGGACAATGCAGAGCAAGGATTGTAAGTAGGGAAATAGAAAGTCAGGCATACTGTAGGCATCAACAAATGATGGCTGTTTATGAGGTAATTCCTGCTCTTTTAGTCTGTGGGTCTTGCTAAGAAACATTATTGATATTTTGACAAATAGAAGATTGAAAGCATCAGGGAATAAATTTACCTGTAGTCAGTGAATGAACCAGCCTGGGAGCTTCCTGAGGCCAGAGACTGAATTTATTTCTTTTATGTATCCTCTGTCCCTTGATAGGGTTCAGCGGTCCTTACTAGAATGCAGCAGTAATTTGTTGCAGTGAATCCCATTTTAATTCCACAGAATTCTACTAATGGCCAGGTTGTGCTTGAAGAGGTGAAACAGTTGTGTTTTCTCAGTGAGAAGCAGGTGATACCTGGCCCATCAGCTGCCACTTCTGCTAGAAAGAAGCTGACCATGAATTATGGCAAAAATTGTAACTCTCAGAATATTGAACTTGGATGCTAATGCCTCTGTCTCCATCACAAGACAGGACTGTCCAGCCAGCAGGGTCTGTATCTTGGTCTCCCTACTGAGCAGTGTATGAGGAACAGAGGAGGTATTGAATGGCTGCTGACCTGTGCTGACTGAACTGCATTGTCACCTGCTGTTTATCTCACCATTGTAGCCTATGATCTAACACAGAACTTGGCACGTGGAAGAACCCAATTATTATTTGTAGAATCAGTGGATAAGTGAGTAGAGGCATGGAATACATTAACATTTTCAAGTATGACCTCATTGACAGAATTCCCATTGAACAAGTCTCCTATGAGCTCTCTCTGGGGCAAACTGTATGACTCCCTGAAGAAGGATAATGCATATACCCTCATTCCCAGCTTTCTCAAAGGGCAGGACTTCACATTTCCACTGCATACATAGATGACAGGCATCTCAAAGAAAACACAGAGTTTGTACTGCAAGAAGGGAGAAATATGAGCTAGGAAGCCTAGAAGCACCACAGCCGAGCTGAAGGGAAGTCTTTGGAAGTCCTACATACCAAGTCAATAGAAGATTCTAATGCTTCTATTATCTTTCCTCTAGAAACTTCCCACCGATCCTGACATCAACTCACATCCTCCTGCACTACTCTCTCATAGCATCCTAGCTCCTTTTTTCCTGACGCCGTCTAGCTGAATTGACTTTGTGTATATATATTTGTTTACTTTCATTTATTCACCTAACAAAGACTCAGTTTCAAGTTTTTTTTGCTAGGTGTGATGCTAGAGCCTGATTACAGCCTTTTGTCCTGAACAGAATGCAAAGTCTATAAGCTCAGGGATCATAAGTATGCCTTGTTCATCACTGCATTCCTGCCATCATCTGTTACATGGTGGGTCCTCAATAAACACGTTGCTGATGAACACATGATGAATGAGTGAGTGAATGAGCCAGGCTCTGTGCTAGACACTGGGGATGCAAAAGTGATTCAGCAATGGCCCTTGCCTTGCCCTAGAGGGGCTCACACTAAGTGAAGTAGCACTTCTACCTAAACAACAGTATGCAGGTCTGCGGCAATGCACCTACTGTCAATGTAGAGACTTGCCATCAATATGCAATGGATGGTGTTTACAAACACTTCCTCCAGAGCTAATGAGCCATGGGAGTCACGGATCCTGTCAAACTCATTTCTAAATTCCCTACAGTATCTACTCCAGGATGCTGCCCCAGTACGCACCTCACAAGTACTAGAGGATTTGACATTTGAATGGAGTCTTCCAGCCCACTCCATGTCAGAACCCCCAGGGCTGAATGTAACAATATTGACTGAAGATAACAGCAGGATAATAGGGCAAGAGTAGAGTAGCCATTTATTGAGTTCTTAGTGTGTACCAGGAATGACTAAACTGCTGAACAGAGGTGTCATTTGTTCCCGCAGTAACCCAAGGGGCTAGATTCCCCTGTCCTCATTCTATAGGATCAAATATTTGCCCTGGTTAAGACATGTTTGCTGGGGTTACACAGCTGGGTAGTTATAGACCCCGAACCCTAAACTAAATTGGTCTTTGTCTGGAGCTTTGACTTTCATGAACCATTCAAAGACATTGGTTCTCCACACAAACGTGGACAGGTGGAGAGATCGCTGCATAATGGGGTAAGCCACTGTTGCTGGCATTGGTGAAGTTCCAAATTTTGTCTCATAGCTTCATCTCCACATAGTATCTAGGAAGTGCTTTTTAGACAATCCTATTTTGACAATGGTTTGGCATTTGAAATAAAACTCCTAGCTCCCTACAGAAATGTTCATGATCTAACTGGGCACTGAAAAAGTTATATTTTTCCTAACAAATCTACAAGGCTTGGTGGAATCCACCTGGAATTTAACATGCAGAGAGGAATTTTCATCAAACAACTAATATTGTGCTTCTCTCAATTACAATTGTACTGGCTTCTATTAGTACTTGATTAAACTACAAGGACAGAAATCCTCCCCTTACCCTGTGTACACCAAGAAGTAAAAAGGCATAAAAAAAGAAAGGAAAATCAGAAATCACTTCAACATTTGGGACAGGTGCCTTCTATTTCCACATAGTTACATTTAAATACTGTTTTTGAAATACGCCACCTGCAAATCCAGAAAAATTGTAGGCCCCTAGACTTTCACAGTGGCTTTTTCTTTTGTTCTATCTAATACTAGGAAGTTACTTTATTAAGATTGGAGTTTATGGTATAAATTGAATTAAGGCACAAATATATACAGTTCATTTTGTCTTTTAGCACTGCCCACTCTTACTTTCTCTTGTGATAAAGAAAACCATTAGCTCCTGTCAGAACTGCGAGGAGGGAGATCATTTTTATTGAAATAAGAAGGAAATGATAGTGTCAGGCACTGAGTCCAAGAGATAAAATATTACATCTAATAAACATGCTACATATGGGATTCGACAAGGGGTCCTTGAATTACGGAACAACAGAAGCTTCAGAAAAACAATAACATTAATATTGAAAAATAATGACTAACCCTTTCATCTTGGAGAAACTTGCATTTTAATAAACAGGAGAGAAATTCAGGAATCTCTGAGAAGGCACCTTAATGGTATCCAGTGCACTGGGAGGACTGTCAAAGGTGGACCAAAGGAATGATGGCAGGAATGGATGCTCAAGACGATCAATAATTCGGGCGCCAGGAGGGAAAAGCCAGGAACCTTTGTGGAGAGGTAGAAGATACTTAATATGCTGCAGAGAAGCAAATTAAGGCATGGGCGGGAGGAATCTAAGTTAGAATAGGTAAAAAGTTTCAAAAGAACACATCAATAGTGGCTGTCTGGTATGCTGGGTGGACATAATATCTAGCCTTATGTTGAGCTCAGCAGCAGATGCTGCCAGGAGTGATAAGTGGCACCTGCTGTAGGGGTGGGGTGGGGGTGGAGGCTGAGAGGACAGTGCGTGGTGTTGTTGGCAGAATACTCTATATTTGTTTATTTGTCCAAATCACTAGTTCTCAACTGGGGTGATTTTGGCTATGTCTGAAGACACATCTTGGCTGTCACACTAAGGGCATGGAGATGTTACTGGCATTTAGTGCATAGAGTTCAGGGATGCTGACACATCCCACAGTGTCTAGGGCAGCCCCCTACAGTAACAAAAAATTGCCTGGTCCTAACTGTCAATAGTGCCATGGTTGAAAAACCAGGGTTAAAAACTGATGTTTTCTATTTTTCATTGAGAGTCCACCTGCTCCTCAATGACCCCATATCCGGGGCTCTTGAGAGCACACTTTGCCTTGGCAGTTTCTTATTTTTTACACCAGGCTCCCAAGTCAGGATGAGTGTTTCTCCCCAGATCTAGCTCTTCACTTGGTTTATCAAAGTTTCTAAAAAAATTAATTGAGCATTATTATTGACAGTATCACAAACTACAACAATGAATGAGCAATTTCAACTGTTGCCACATATTGAGTGTCTACATGTTGTCAGGCACAAAGTTCAACAAATTCTACATGTTATGTTTGATTAAGTAGACATACCTGCAGAGGCATCCTCTTCACCAGGTTTTACAGAGAGAAGTTTACAGAAAGTTGTCCAAGCTAGTAAGCCACAGAGCCAAGATTCAATACAGTTCTGCTGACCTAAAAGCGTGATCTGTTTGGTGCTATCCTAGGTTTTTTTCAACCTCAGTACTAATGACACTTAGGGCTTTGTAACTTTCTGTTGGGGGGGCTGGTGGGTCTGTCTTGTGTACTGTAAAATGTTTAGCAGCATCCCTGGCCCCTACCCACGAGATACCACTAGTTCCCCAGCCCCAGTTGTTTATGACAACCAAAAATGTCTGCAGACGTTGCTAAATATCCCCGGGAAGGCAAAATTGCCCAGTGTTGAGACCCACTCACCTAGACAATCTGTGTTAGGGTTTCAGCACTGAAACACCACAGACCTTTCAGAGACTGTAAGTGGTTCATCGCTTGCTATGAAATTAGAAGACAAAGACACAAATTCTACACAGTCTTTCCCTTCCTCTGCCATTAGAAATGCGTATGCCTTATTTGTGACATGTGCAAACTTGAGGCTTTTTGGCATAGATTGTTTCCATGAAAACATATTGGGAAAATCCCCTACCTGCCAGGGTCAGGCCGCTGCCTGACTTGGCCTGGGTTAAAATATCCTGACTTTCCTCCGGGCTTTTATTCCTGCGAGATGATTACCTGATGCGTCTCAAGACAGTGATCACAGCGGTCTTACTAAACACCTGCTCTGGGACTGGTTCTATACTTCTTGATTCATTTGTATAGAATATGATTCTGTCACATAGATACCCCTATTCATATTGTGTGATACATAAAGTCGGACTCTGAAGTTAAGAAACTGTTCCAGTCATACCCTGAGAGAGGGTGCTGAGGACTTTGAATCCAAAGTCGATCCCTGCAAAGCCCACGTCACTTTACCTCCAATCCCCTGGTGCCCAAGACGTGTTAGTCATCTATATTGCTCCTTCCCTCTAATTCAAAAACATAAAATTTTATTCATTGCTGAAACTGAGTGATTAATGAATAAGAATGTTTATGCTTTCCTGTCTATTTTTTTGTATGTTCAAAGATTACCGCAATAAAAGATGTTTAAAAATTCAACTGCCTACCTCCCCATGGAAAACAAAATCACTCATCTCATGCTTGATTTTAAGTGCCCAAGTACCGTCTTCTAGTTGTCCAGAGTTTATTTTGAATCCAAACTTAGAGTTTGAGTCTTGCAGGGGAGCTCTGTGCTCAGATGACATGGGGAGCTCTCAGCTTCCTGAGTGTCCTTGCTGGAGAACATCATCTTCTCCCCTGTCTCCCTGGGGACTTCTCCCTTTGCCTCCTCCAGCAGCCTGGACCCCAGCGGAGCAGCGTGGGGCGCTGGATGCCTGGAGTTCAGTCTTCCTCATGCTCAGTGGCCCAGTTGTCTGCTGCTCTGAAGTGCAGGTAACAATGTAATTCAAGCAAAGATTTCAATAGAAACTCACAGACACATTGCATTACACATTTTTACCTGCTCACTATTTAAACTGAGAAAAAGACAGAATTGGGGGACTTCAGCTCCTGAATATTTCACAAAGGTGTCTCTGTCTGCAGCATAGCCAAAGTCACCCTCAGAGAAGATATAAGGGGAAAAGTATTGAGATTTCCTTGGGTAAAGGAACCTGAGAAATTCCCCGTTTTTCCCCCTTGAAAATGAAAGCAATAGCATGGGCTTCGTTTGTCAGATGAGAGTTTTGCTATTAATCGCCTAAACATAACCCTCATCTCCACCAGTGTGCTAAAAATAGACATTTTGAATATAAACCACATCTTTTTAACCTGACAGCTGTTTGGAGGATTAGAAAGTGTTGTTTGCTTTAAGTTGCCTTGGGAAGGCCGAGATTACCTCCTTGTCTTTTCTCTCTTTCCGCCTGCCCTTCCATTAACAAAGATTCCTCATCTCTAGAGTGATCTGTGAGCCCCTGGGGAAGAAACATAGAACATCCACAGGCCAGCCTGTTAGGTTCTCTGCAAGAATCTAAATGTGACCCCTTCTTTATGGATTTGAGATTCCCTGGGCTAGAACATGTTCTGGGTAAACTCTCCAAATTATCTTTTTCATATATTATTTCAGAAATATCCATTGCTCCTACTGTGTACTCTATACTGTGCTAAGAACAGCAGGACCAGAAAGAAATATTAGTACTACCGCCACTGAAGATCACGGCGACAAATAAAATTCCCGCTCTCATGTAACCCACAGTAGCGTGGGACAGGACAGATGGGGAGAATGCAGGAAGCTGTGGAAAGAGGTATGACTCCCCCACTGTGAAGAGTCAAGGCAGGATTGAGAGAAGGGGATTCAAGACCATTTTGCAGAGGAAAACTAGAAGTGGGGTGTGAAGGTGTGTAGGAGTTAACTGGCAGATGTGGCCAAAGAGCATTCTAAGAGGGAAAAATAAAGCAATGGTGGTAGGAAAGGCAAGGTTATGGTCCAGGACCTGACGAGTGAGTGAGTTTCAAATAAGTTGACTGTGAAGGTGTATAGAGGAGCAGCCAGAAAAGGATGCAGGGGACAGTCAGATTGTTCCCCAAAGTCCAGCCTTCACTTGGACGGTTATAGAAAGCCACTGAAAGAATAAGGCTCGGGGGAACAGAACTGTATTGGGTGTGTTTTTAAAAACCTCTTTATGGAGACTTAATTGACATGTAATTAAACTGTATCATTTTTGTGTATGATCTGATGAGTGTTCACATCATCTATAAAACCATCGCCACAATCAAACTCCTTCCACATATATCAGGCTGACTGTAGTCATCCCACAACTCAGTGATACTTGGTTTAATTTTTTCCCCATTTTGTTGCTCACTTTGTTTTAGTTTGACTTTGACTTCAAGTTTAGCAATGCTTCCTTCTTCAATATCTAATCTTTCCTTAATCCTATTTAGTGTATTTTTCAATGTAAGCACTGTAGTTTCTACTACTAAAAGCTTGTTTGTTTGTTTTTTTTCTATGTTTTATCTACTTTACTTTTTGTCTACTTTTTCTGTTATGTATGTGGTTCCCAGGTTAATTTTGATTGGTTTTTCTTCTAATTACCACCTGTGTTTTCCTGCTTGTTTGCATGCCTGATAATTTCTTATTAGATGCCAGACATTGTAAATATAGCCTTGTTGGATGCTAGATACTTTTGTATTTGAATAACTATTTTTGAACTTTGTTTCAGATCCTGGTTCAGTTACTTGAAAACCATTTGAGTCTTTTAAATCTTGCTTTTACACTTTGTTAGGAGGGATCAGAGCAGTGTGTAGTCTAGAGCTAATTTTCCTCTATGGTGAAGGTAACACTGTTTTGAGAATTCTACCCAATACACCGAACTGGGTATTTTCTACTCTGGCTGGAGAAAAAAGAAATTTTTCCTGGAGGAATCTAAAGACAGTTTCCCTGTTACTCTTTCAAGTGGCTCTCTCCTTGGGAAGTTTTCTCGCACAGATGCAATGACCAGTACCATAATCCCCTCTTATTCTTAAAGGATACATTCCAAGACTACCAGTGGGTGCCTGAAACCCTGTATATTACCAAACCCTATGTATACAATGCTTTTTAATACATGCATACCTATGATAAAGTTTTATGTATAATCTAGTCACAGTAAGAGCTTAACAAGAATAATGAAAATGGAACACATAACAAGATACTGTAATAAAGTTATGTGAATGTGGTCTCTCTCTCTCAAAATATCTTATTGTACTTTACTTCGGGTAACTGAAAATTTGAAAAGCAAAATCATGGATAAGGAAGACCGTTGAAGATTAGAGAAGGGCCTTTCTCACAGTTTTCCTTTCTGTGTAGTTCTTTCCTTTCTGCTACTTCATTCTGCAAACTCCCACAGTCCTTCCCTCCCTGGTCTCCCAACTGCATCGCTTCACCTCAGGAAGATGCTCGGCTCTGCCTCTATTCCCGCAGTGTTCTAAAAACTCTCTCTCAGCAGTAAGATGGGGGAAAATGATAGGGTTTACTTTGTGTGCTGCCTATATGTCAGGGACCCCTGCTTTTTTACCTCATGTTAATTTGATTAAAATTGTTGTTCTAAATATTTTGTTGTTGCTGCTGTTCTTCAGTTGACTCCAGTGAGAAGGAGTGTGTGGTCCCTGTTCATACAAGTTGGCTGGAAGTGAGAGTCTTCTCATGTTGTTTGTGAACAGTCTCTGATGGGGACATGCACCGGGGACTGAGATTGTCAGGCTGGAGGCTGGACATCCTTTGGAGAACATTGCAATGTCTTTCCAGGGATGGAGCATTTGCCGTGGTCTGGGAAATGTAGGGAAGGGCAAGCGGGAAAGGAATCTGAAATACTAAGAAATTGCCTCTTTCTGTGATGCAGTGTATGCAAATAATGAGAAAAGGAACACAGGTGCTCCCAGTCTTCTGCCCCGGGTGATCCGGTGATTCATCTCCAGATTTTGCAGGATTCTCAAGGAACTCACTGGCTTCCTTCTGGGACAGGCCATTGACTTCACTGTTTCCCTCAGTATGGGCCTTCTGCTTTCTGATTATGCCATAGAACCTGATAGGGAAGTGTCAGAAAAATGTATTAGGATGTGAGAAAGGTATAAAGTCCTAAAAGGAATTTGAAAGTAGTTGAATGTTATCTAAAGTGGAAAAAAACTGCAGCCTTAACAATAGGACTAATCAGTGTAGTCCCCTCCAAGAATTTAACAAGATTCTTTCTGTTTCTAGATAATCACTTCATCTCAAACCATTGTTGGGTATTTTTTATTATATAATTCATGTTCTTCTGCTATTCTTCTTTCCAGAGACTTAATCTTATTTAAATTTAAAAAATCACACATCTTATTAATTAAAACACCAGATGAGAGCAATTGATAATTCATGCAAGGGAAAGCAAGCATCTTTTCTATAAATATTTCTCCTCTTGGTTCTTTAGGTGCTTATTATTTAAGCTTTGGGAAACCACTTTATGCTCTAAACCAAACTAATTAATAATAACCATTTACATGTGCACAAGAGTTCACAGTATAGAAAGCTTTGCTTTTATCTCTTATTTAATTTCATCTCTTTAACCATTCTACAAAGTGGTAAGGCCAAGAATTATTCATCCATCACATGATAGAGGAGGAAACCAAGATTGTAGGAAATGACATGAAGTGCCCAATGTCACAGTTGGCAACTTTCAGCATCCGATTCCAAATTCAGCAGTTCTACCTTTCTATCATGCCTTGGGCTTTTCTTGCAAGTGAAGAATAAAAAAAAATTCATTTTGCTAGTGGGATCTAGCTCTTGACATAATTTTAAGCTATTGAAACAGGTGAGTAGTATCTCTAAAAACAGGAGAATTCAGGAAAGGGAAAATACTGCTTCTTTCAGATGCTCTGAATGACAGCTTGATGGCTGTGTCAATACAAGTTCAAAAACAAAGAGGGAAGAGTGAAGCAATCCCCTTTCACCAGTTATTTGGTGTCATCTAAGGCAAATAAGAAAGAATAAGTCTCAGGAATTCTTGAAGTGAAATAATTTTTTAGCACAGGAGTCAGCCAATCTGGTTTGAGTCTACAAAAATAACTGAAATAGTTTTGCCTGAAATAGCAGGGTGATTTTTTTTTCTATTCTTTATTGCCTATCTTCAATTTATTCATTACCAAATGGGCCTGGGCAATCTCTGAAATTAGAGAGCTTGGAGGGAGATATCAGATACAGACTTTGGGCCCGGCTGAAGGTCCGTCTCTGCTGATGAGGCTGTCTCTTTCATCTAATGTCACGAAGAGTTCTCTTTCGTCTGCACCACCTAAAATCAAGTGCTCAAGACGGTGGATTCAAAGTTCATGTGAGTTTTCCCCAGTTTTTCATGGGGCTGACCTTCAATGTATTCTTTACCAGGGATGTTGTGTAGTAGAGTGACCAGAGTATGCATTGGAAGTGTGAAAAACTTGGAGTCAAATTCTGAAATGCACATGCCTTTTGGACACATTATTTAACCTCTTTGAGCCTTAGTCATTTTGTGATTAAAATGAGTTTAATACTCACTAAATCAGTGCCTCAGTCTGTTCAGACTGCTATTGAAAAAATACCTTAGGCTGGGTGGCTTATAAACAACTGAAGTTTATTTAGAACAGATCTGGAGGCTGGGAAGTCCAAGATGAAGACCCTGGCAGGTCTTGGTGTCTGGTGAGGGCCCATTTCCTGGTTCACAGATGGGTCCTTCTAGCTGTGTTTTCACATGGTGGAAAGGCAAGGCAGCTCTCTGGGCTATTTTTATGAGGGCACTAATCTAATTCAGGAGGACCACACTCTCATGACTTCATCACCTCCCAAAGCCCGCATGTCTTAAACTATCACATTGGAGATTAGGTTTCAACCTATGGATTTATGGGGACACAAATATTCTCACTGCAGCAATGAGATATTCAGTGGAAATCCAAATACATCCCAGGCCTCCTGTGGCACTATGACAACATAGCATTGCATTCAGACAAATATGTTCCAGCAATCAAAAGGTAACTGAAAGTACTTAACAACATTTGTCTTATGAAAAAATGTCAAAGAAAGAGGAAGGATGCTTAATTAATACACATCAAACATCTAAAAATTCCCCTTTTCTGATCTCTGTCACATTGAAAATCCCCACTCCCTAATGCTCTACACTTTTACTCTCTGCTTGCAATTCCATACAGAGGACTCCTAGCTTATCTGCTGCTTCTTCTCCCTCCTCCCTCTTTTTCTTCTCTGTATTGCATGGATACTTTGGTCTTTATCAATTTTTTTTTTAGCTTTCTATCTTCCTTGCTTAATTTCCAAATTCTTTAGAGCAATGGAAAGCCCTTGACCTGACCTAGCATGCAGAGATCTTTCTTTTATAGAAGTCAGGGGAGTGAGTAATACTGTGATTATTCATTTGTCAACAACTTTGGTCAAAGAACCAACTAATTTTTGCAAATATCCCAATGTGCAAAATGCCTATCACAGTGCCTGGAATTCAATACTCTGTGACATTCTTATCGTAAAACCTTGGAAAGAGTTCCAATCACTCAATATGAGTGTTCCTCATTTCCCCAAGTGGACAGCAAACTTCCAGAAGTCTACAATGACATCTGGTAGCTTATTAAATTCTTAGAATCTAGAACTATTCTCTAACGACTATTGATCTTTCATTTAAAGCATTACAGCCACTTATTTAAAACAATATAGTGCTCCTACTATATGTCCAATATTGGGCTAAGCTCTCAGGATTTAACATAAAAAAGACACATTCACAATTTCCATGAGTCTCCCAGGCTAATGAAAGGGACCCCTGTAAAAAAAAAAAAAAGAAGTACAGTTTGTAATAGTCCTTCAGATCACCACAACTAGACTGGTGCAGTCATCCTTCAGCCGCTGAGTGTTGACTGCCACTGGCTTATAGCTTTACACTTCTCAGGAAATTAACATGGCCAGTGGGGCTGCCTTGCCCAGTGCTGCCCAGGAGATCCTGTCTCCTCATCCATTATCTAAAACATGGCCTATAGCCAATGACTGGCTGATAGGGATCAAAGAAGCCTGCCACGGACTTCAAGGCAGAACAGGTCATGCCTTAGAGCTCCTCACCAGATCAGGGTAAGGCTAGAACTCAGCTGAAACCATGTCTTCTTCCCAGCACTGTCTTGCTATTCACTTTTCTTATAGGTTTTACCTGAGAGCTCTCCCTCAATAAATTACATACAAAAGAATCTTCATCCAGGCTGTGCAGTTAGGAATCCTGACTTAAAACACAGTGCTATTATATAGCTCGGGATATGATGGGCAGGGAGCAGAGAGGACCATTCCTTGAGACATCTGGGAAGGCTTCCCTGGGTAGAGGCATTGCATTACTGGAGGGAGGATAGTAGGAAAGCGATGATTCATGTGGAGTGCTACCAATAGTGCACACCACAGTGCATAATAATTGCTGAAGAAATGATCATTTCTGTCACTTCTTTGCCAATATAAGCAGAAATAACTATATCAGCAAAGACATCAGAGTGTGAAAGATCATGGCATCGTTAGACAATGCCGAGAAATTCCGTGACTGGAGCTCAAGGGGCCTGGTGGAGATTTGTAGGAAAACCACGTCCCCAAAGCATCCATGGGCTATGCTTTTTCTCATACACAGCAGAACACCAAAAGAAGTTTTATATCAGGAGGATGATACTGGATCTGTGCTTCTAGAAGCTAATTCTGGTGACAGTGGGAGGATACATCAGTGTAGTGGGACATGGAGATGAGATAGGCAGCCATTGCAGCAGTGAAGACGAGAAGCTTGAGAGAGAGGTGGAGAATAGAGGTTTTAGAGTTGGGGATGCCTTTAAGGGGTTCTTAAAGGACTGATTCTTCAGCATGAAGAGACCAATTTAGACAGAGCAAGGAGCCAATATTTGAGTGATGATTTCTGGCATCTTGCAGTGACAAAATACTAAACTTGAATAAGGATTATTCTATTAACTATATTGGTAAAAAGACAATTCTAACAAATGATGCCACCCAAGTAAAACATACATTATCTTCTTATTTGAAACCTCCCTGTAATTGAAGACATCACTGTCATATTTAAAAGAATGCATTATCGCAGGTGCTAGTAGGTCAACATTTATTAGCAACCCTACAATAATAGCCAACAAGTGTGAAGAGTGAGCCTGCGCTGGAGGAAAACAATTTCAGTTAGAAAATAGACTCTCATTTCTATCTCTTGCAAGCTTATTATAGCAAAAAGAAAATGAAAACACTTTTATTTTTCAAATTTATGAAAAAGCCTTCACCACCACTGTCATTCTAGGCAGGAAAACATCTTTAGCTAATGTAGCCTTTTCTTCTCTGAACTTAAATTAAGACACACAGCTATTGCGCATAAGGAGAATGGGAGATCTGGATGATTTCTTTATAAAATGCAAATAAAAAGTAGCCTGTTAATGTTTAATACAGATATCAGATTAGATGTATTTTCTTGCCGTTGGGGTGTGTGTGTGTGTGTTGTGTGTGTTGTGTGTGTGTGCCTGTGTTGTCTGAACTGTGTGTATGTGTGTGTGCTTCTATTGTCTGAACTGTGTGTGTCTGTGTGTGTCTGCCTGTGTTGTCTGGACTGTGTGAGTGTGCGTGTGTGTCTGTGTTGTCTGAACTGGGTGCATGTGTGTGTATGTGTGTGTGCTTCTGTTGTCTGAACTGTGTGTGTGTGTGTTGTCTGAAATGGGTGCATGTGTGTGTGTGTGTGTGTGTGTGCCTGTGTTGTTTGAACTGTGTGAGTGTGTGTGTGTGTCTGCGTTGTCTAAACTGAGTCCGTGTGTGTGTGTGCCTCTGTTGTCTCAACTATCTGTGTATCTGTGTTGTCTGAACTGGGCTCATATGTATTTGTGTGTGCCTCTGTTGTCTGAACTCTGTGTGTGTGTGCCTTGTGTTGTCTGAACTGGGTTCATGTATGTGTGCTTGTGTTGTTGAAGTAGGTGTGTGTATGTATGTGTCTGCTTGTGTTGTCTGAACTGGGTGACTGTGTGTGCTTATCTGAGATTGCTGGAGGTAAGTGCTCATTCTAATTCAGCATAATCTCTTAACAGTTAATGATATTTTCACATAGTTTATTTCCTTTATTCTTCATAAAAACGCTTGGGTAAGTATTAGAAGCCATTTTAAAGGAAAGAAAACTGAGCATCAGAAATATTGGGTGGCTTTTTCAAGATCACTGAGCAAATTATGAAGTAAAGAGTGGTGGGGCAGGAGAGGAGATACAGTCCCGGAGCCGTTGGCTAGGTTGTGATAGGCTTGTGGGTGTCATTAAAAGGCAGAGCCGGGATGTAAACTCGAAGTGGAGAGGCTTATCTCTCTCCTTGATTGTCTCGTCCTCACACCCTAGACTAGAGGGTGCTTTATAGGCTGGTGTAGCAGTTCTCTAACTTGTCTGCACACTGGGAGCACCGAGGGAACTTCCAAGAGTACTCATGCCTGTATCCTACCCCAGAGATGGTGAATTAATGGGTACGGTGTAAGGTAGTGACTTAGCTTTGGGAATTTTTAGATTACCAGGTGATCCTAATTTGAGACAAGCTTGGGAACCATTGGCATGGTCCTAAAGAACAAGTTCTCCAAAACCCACAGGCCCGAGTTCAAGTCCCAGATTCCGTGTTACTAGCTGTGTGACTTTGGGCAAAATGCTTGATTACTCTCTGCCTCGGTTTCTCCATAGTACTTACTCCACAGGGTTATTGTGAAGATTAAAATAATAAATAGATTGTAAAGCACTTAGAAGTGTTTGCCGTTATTAGTTTCTAAAAACAACAATAAACAAACTAACAAAACATGGACCCCTGGCTTCTGTTCCTGGGTGTTCAGGAGGAAGAATATGCTGAAAAAGGCCACCAGTATAGAGAAGACCACCAATCACAACTTGGACTGGGAGGAATTAATGGAATCTTCAGCCATCAAAGCTGGAAAGGGGCCTTAGACAGCATCTCTCTCCTCATCCCAGCAGGTGCAGGTTTTATTGGTAATAACAGAGGTCCAAAGAAGCTAAATGACTTGTCTAAAGCCACACAGCAATAATACATTGCTTGAGATAGGACCAAGGTTCTTCTATTACTCTCTGGAACAAGTTCTGCTTTATGGTGGCTGCTCTTGGAGGGTTCAAGGCATTGGGTGAGGCCCACAAGTATGGGTTTTGTTGATTTAAAGGTGGAAGCTCACAGGCTCTTCAGAGCCCTCTCTGACCTCCAGTCACCTCGATTCACATACTCTTGAGGGACAAGTCTCGATTGACCAGCTGGTTTGGTGCTTGTCATAGCTTCTCTGCATGTCTCTTCAACGTGCCCTGACTGGTGGAGAGAAAGACTCTCTAAAGCATCTTTGAATTAGAACCATCCAGAAAGAGTTTGATTTGCCTTTCAGCATTTTAAAGGGAGACATTTTCACTTGTGTACCTAAGCAATCAGCACAGTCCCTCTGTCTGTGAGAAGTCTTCTGGCATTGTGCAGTCAGACAAACTCTAATCACAGTGGCAGTACTTGACTCATTCTTTCCATGTTTGCACTTTTAAAGGCCATTTAACTGGAACACATCTTTTCAAACAAAATCCTTGGGAGAATGTTGGCTTTTGTGTGAGTATGAGGTAGTGGGAGAAAGGTGTTCTCTGGAATCGAACAGACGTGAGTTATCTGCTGTCATCTGACACAGGGATTTCCCAACTTTGCCACAGCTCAGTTTTCTTACCTTTAAAGTGGGGGTTATGAGAGCCTTATAGTGAACTTGTGAGATCAAATCAGATCATTAGTGCAATGATTGGTGACTGACAATTAATTGGGAAATAGTTTCTTTTTGTTCTGGTATTTTATGTGGACAGAATGAAGTGAATTAATCAGAGTGCATCCGAAACAAATGTCCATGGCTCAGTTTCCCGGGAAGCACCTGTGGGCTGTGAAACCTGAGTCAGGTAGCAACTCTGCCCTGGAGGCATTTTTGATGTAGTTAGAGGCAGGAAATTAATGAAATACGTGTTAATGTATCAGGTACATAAGGTAGGTGACTCAAGTGATATAGGGTGATAGAGGTGGCTATCTGTGTTGTAAAACAGGTCACCAGCTAGCAATTTCAAGCTAGTTCTGGACTGTGAACAAGTGCGATTTGATTTTTCTTGACAAATGAACAAAATATGAAAACAAGGAACAAAAACCATTGGAATTAGTTGCCAACATTGTGAAGTCAGATTTCACTCAAAAATCTTTATTGCCTGACTATCTTTAAAAATGAAAGAATTTGGAAACCCTAAAACAATCCACTGAATTTTATTCCCAGCTGTGCCCTTTAGATGACGTATTAATATATTCTCTTTAGTTTGCTGCAGTCCCTACCATCCCGTGCTGTCTTTCCAGTTGGGGTGCTCCTTAAAACCTGATCTGCATTGTCGTTTCACCCATTGTAGAGTTAAGAGAAGAGTGAAATAGACCATGCACCAAGAGAGTGTTTCAAGGAAAACAGCAGAGGGCATATAATGGACTGAAAGAAAGACCATTCTAACATGAGTGCCATACAAACCAACAAAGATTTATTAATGTGTCATGAGAATACAACATAAATTCTCATTACAAAATAAAATATTGCAAAATGGCACAGGTGTAAGGGAAAATGCATGAAGAAATACACAAGTGAAAACTGATGGAAAAAAATCCATCCTGGTCCAATGTGTTTATTGCCATTAGCACCTTGGCAATTGTCTCTTGCATGCGTGTTGGCATAGAAATGCAAGCATGACATTGAATTCTTACTTTACGTACTTTTGTTGCACAGCGTGAGTATTTCTGATACTCACTTTTCTTTTGCAAAATGAAGTTAATAATATTGACTTCCTATGATTTAGGGGAGGACTAGATGAACAACACGTAGAAAAGTGCCCGTGGTCGTGGCCATTGGCCGATGGTAATACATGTTAGTTAAATCTGAAAATGCAGAGGGCTGGAGGAAGAATTTTGAGGCCTTGAGTAATTAAGAGATGTCATCGAGAAAGCAGGACATCACTGGACTTTCTTAGAGAAGAAAGATGCAAACATTACTGGGGCAGGGGGATGTTCTAGGTGAATTGCACAGCATACATTCAGTTGGGGATGTGGATGGGGGCAGGTTGGGCATCAAGCTTCCAGATTCTGCTGGACTGAGGGTCCATGTTGCTGAGCTGAGTCATCCCATGTGGTGGGTGAGTCAAGTCTTCAAAAGCCTGGCCATGGGGTCTTTAGACTTCTCATTCCTTCAGTCCTAGGGTCCAATCCACCGTGTGTGTTGATCTCTTGCATGTCGGTTGTTGAGCTAGGTCTTGGGAGCAGAGAGATGTTGAGACTCAGATTCTCAATGTATTCTGCCTAAAGTCAGACTACAGATCTGTCACTTAGAAATTGTGTTACCCTGGACACATCCCTTAACCTATCTCCATCTCAGTTTCCTCCTCTGGAAAATGGAAATCATAACAGTGGCTGCCCCATTGCGTTCTGTGAATGGCGGATTGTGAACAAAATGAAAATTTGTATATGTGTGCGACAGGTTTTTATAAGGCCTGAACCTCAGTTCCAAACTGTTCATCATCCAGTGGTCAGGGAAATGGATCATTGCAAGAGTAAAACACGTACAGAGACGAAGCCTAACCCAGGGCTGCTGGAACAGAGTGTAGTGTGACTGGCCCCACCCAGGTGACTCAGGACTTAACAGAGAAGGTGACGTGAGACTTGGTCAGGGCCTGCAGGTTGAAGAAGCTCTCTGGGAAAAAGATCAGGCAGTAGGGAAGGCCTTAGGGAGAGTAGAGAATACAGGAGCAAGAAGGTAGTCGGGGATGCTTGGGAACTACAGAGAGACAGGTAGCTTAGAGCCAGAACAAGGAGCAGGGAGGATGGATCTGGAATTGCCCAGCTGAGCCTAGAATAACAAGAGCCTTAAGTGTTGCATTGAAGAGATTTTATTTTTTCCTATGGGTCATCAGGGACCTCTGTGTGACTAAAAATACAGGAACGACTCCATTCGGCTAGAGGTAGTGTTTTTAAGAATCCACATTGTCAGGTGCTTGCAAACAGGAAAACTGGACGAGCCCCTCTCTGTCAGAGTGGGTGAAGCAGGTGGCATGAAGTCCAGGGTTTCTCTGGAACAGCATCTGGCCTTTGCCCCTGCCAGTTGTTTAGATCTATTTCGTATCTTTTATACATTTAACACATCACACATTGCAAAACATTGCCTTTCAGGGTTGTTTGAGTTTTTATAGAGATAACAGCTGTTGTTTCAAGTAAGATTGATCCAGGCGTTGCTGTCAGCCGTGCACCATGCTTGTGGAAAGCATCTCTCCAGTAACAGCCAGCAGCGAGGAGTCTCTGGTTTGGATTGGAAGTTTCCCAGAAGTGAGAGCTGGGTGGAAAGGGTACTCTTTCCTGCCAGGGAAGAGAAAGGCACACCCCACGGGGTGTCCTCCAGAATGAAAGATCTCAAAGGCCAGATGTATGGTGGGCACTTGGAAAATATTCATTTAATGAATGAATGAATAAACAAATGAATGAATGATTCCTCTCAACTCAATGATTCATAGTATGTTGGAGGAGAAGAAAATTAAGACAAATGTATTCCAGGTTTTTTTTCTTTCCTTAAATTAGCTTTTAAAAAATTTCACAAGTACAATGTTAATATTGTCTTGACATTATAAAAGTCAGGACAAAAACAGTCTTTCTTCATGGTGCCCTTTTCTGAGGGTCCTCTCTTCCTACTCTGGTACCCGCTATTTAAACCTGTTCCTCCACATTAATTTATGCATAGCTAGGATTTTTATGTGCCTATCTGTATTTAAAACTCTATCTCCAAGTACTTTTAGGAAATTGGGATTATTTTCCTTATTTAAAAGACAGGAAAACTGAGACTCAGGGACGTGATGTTCTAACTTGAAGATCATTCAGAGTCAAGGTTTGAATCCAGCTCTGGTGACCTCAACACCTATTCTTTCACCAGGCTTCCCTCAGAATGAGTTCTCCCCTGGTTCCCACTATGCATTCGTCTTTGAATTGTGCGTAGAGTAAACCCTGTCTATGTGGGAAGGGGAGGTAGAGAGAAGAAAAAAACACAGTGCCTTGGAGAAAGTGAACTCCTGTGCTATTCACTATGGTAGCCACTAGTCACATGTGGCTCTTTAAACACATTTAAGTTAAAATTAAATAAAGTTAGAAACTCAGTTTCTCCATTGCACTGGCCACATTTCAAGTGCTTAATTGCCACATGTGGCTGCCAGATTGTACAATACAGATATAGAACATTTCCGTCATCCCTGCAAGTTCACTTGGGCAGCACTGCAGCTAGACTGTAAAGCATTGTAGCAGAGTGAGGGCTTATTCACATTATGCAGGAAGAATATTTTTCGTAGCTTTCCTTTATACGCTCTGACATTGAACTAAGAGGTATTCTCCCATTGCTCTCCAAAGACGCTGAAATGCAGCCTTTTCTGTGAATCTCTTTTGCACATTCTGGTGAGTCTGTGTGGCAGAAGTGTCTCAAATGGTCCACAAATGCCTCTCGGACTTCAACTTTATTCACAGTCAGACTAATTCAGACCACTAACAGTTCTGCAGCATTTTCCTCATGGAAGCCCTTGAATGGAGCTGAACTTTGGTGTTACAACCTCTGCTTGACGTAGATGTGTTAAGAAATAGGCTTATCTTATAGAATTGACATTGGGGATATCATTGATTCTACTCACAACTCTCAGATCTTTTAATGGTGACATCTTGGATAAATTTATTTTAGACTTGAATATTTCTGGGTGACTTCTGTTATGTTTTTCCTATCTGGTTCTTACAAGAGACTGTTTTTTTCTTTACTTTAGCTACTAGAGAGCTCAGAGTTAAATTTTTAACTTAACAATTATGAAGTACTGTCTGTCATATGTTTCTGTGAATTATTTTTTTCTCTATTCATTTCATTAATCTCCTCTCTGTCTTCTTTCAATTTGCATTCTTTATTCTTCATCCCATTATATTATAGGATTTCTTCTTTCTTTCCTTCCTTCCCTCCCTCCCTCCTTCTCTCTTTCTCTGTCCTTCCTTCGTTCCTTCCTTCCTTCCTCCCTCCTTCTCTCCCTCTCTCTCTTTCTTCTTTTCTTCTTTCCTTCCTCTTTCATCTTTTTTTTTCTTTTTCTACCTCTGTCTGTTGCTCCTTTTTCTTTCCTTCCTCTCTCCTTCCTTTCTGATATTCCTGTTTCAACACCTTGAGGTGGAGTACACATAAGTAAGGCAGAGGTGGAAGTGCAGGGCGAGCAATGGCCCAGCTCACTCCACATCAGATAAAGGTCACTACTTCAGAAGCATGTTGCCTTTGCCCCTGAGGCTGGCCTTGACACATGACCAGTCCTCACCAGGAAGGGGAAAGCTGGAGATGTGTCTGGGCAATTCAGGCTTCTGGGATCTGAGTTGGGATGGCCCCACCTGTCCTCACTCCTGATCATAATCAGGAACATCTAAGCTGAGTCACTCGAGCCTTTGGTCTCTCTCCTTGCAGGGAGTGGCTTTCCCAGAAGACTGATGTCCCCACCACCCTGCCCTGTCTTTCCAGTGAGTGACAGCCCCAATTATGGATCAAAATAGGGAGTCATTTGTCTCTCTGGCCTTCCCCATTTCAGGAGCTGATTTACTCCTATATCAATTATCATTTTCCTTGGGGAGGAGGCTTTTATGAGATCCTGGTCAGCAGCACCAAGCTAGCTGGACGGTGTGTCCTGCCTGCGAGCTGAGCCAGGCAGCTCTGCGCCTCTGGAAAACAGCAAGTCCCAGCCAAATGGAGGCAATGGATTGCAACCTATGTGTGTTTCCGTCATGTCTTGCATTAGAATTTGATTTAATTTTTACCTGATGCTTCACCTATTACAATGAGACATAAAAAGGGAATTTGCAGCTGCCTGCTTATCAGAAAAGATCAACTGTTTCTGTAATTAATATGGAAGATAACAATTTAAAATAATGAAACACCCATAATATGCTTAGGGGAAGCAGCTTGTTGCTATAATTAGAACGAGAATCAAATTGTTCTGATGGCAAACACATCATTTATTGAACTGAAGCTACTCTATGAATGAAAGTAAATAGCACAGCAGGAAAAAAAGACGAGTAAGAGACATTTCATCAAACTCTGGGTCTGAGAAAGATATTAGAAGTACCAGGAATAGGGTATAACAGAGTCAGACATTCCTGCAGTGCCCCTTGAGCCTCCACCTATGCTCCTGCATGGTGTTTGTTCAGTGACTTTTGAGGCCCTTGAACCTTTTCTATAGTACGTCTCTGATTATGTCACACCCGTGATTAAACCTTCTCCCACAACATTAAGTAGAGTAAGGTTTATATCTGTGTGTGTGTGCACATGCGCGCACGCACACACACACACACACACACACACACACACACACATCTTCCATGACACCTATGTAGAACTTTCTACCCAGGGAACTGTTGTTTCCTCTTCAATCAGTTTTGGCTGGGAGAGGAGGATTCAGGAGATACTTCTTAATGAATCATTTTTTACTCTTCTATCTTAAAAAATTCCAACAGTATATATTATGTCATGATTAATAAAAAAGGCATTGTAATTTCCCACAACCAGCCAACCACATCAGTCTCCTCTCCTGCCAACGTCCTCCTGC
Source organism: Cacajao melanocephalus (assembly GCA_963573385.1). NCBI lineage: Eukaryota > Metazoa > Chordata > Mammalia > Primates > Pitheciidae > Cacajao > Cacajao melanocephalus. Next base: position 40,264 of record CAUYLG010036907.1, read on the forward strand.
ACCTGCACCAGCTCACTAGGCCGCAGCTTCCTGGAAAACTCCTCGGATTGATCACCTCCCTGTATTTTTAGGACCTTTGTTCCTAGTCATCATTTGGCCAGTAACTTTCTCCCTCTCCTTTCTTGTCTAGAAAGATCTGACTTTTCCAAAGAAGCCTGATGTAAATGTCATCTCTTCTCTCTCTCTTTTTTTCTTTTGAGACAGAGTCTCACTCTGTAACCTAGGCTGGAGTGCAATGGCACAATCTCTGCTCACTGCAACCTCCATCTTCTGGGTCCAAGTGATTCTCCTGCCTCAGCCTCCTGAGTAGCTGGGATTATAGGCATGCACCACCACACCTGGCTAATTTTTGTATTTTTAGGAGAGATGGGGTTTCACCCTCTTGGCCAGAATGGTCTTGAACTCCTGACCTCAGGTGATCCACCCACCTCAGCCTCCCAAAGTGCTGGAATTACAGGCATGAGCCACTGTACCTGGCCGTCACCCCTTCTTAGCAGTCCTCAGACCAACACTCTACTCTGGGGCACAATTTATTTCTTTCTCCTCTGAGTTCTCACGGTATTTCCCACAAACATATATCAATACATATTTTGCACTACACACTGCTTGCATTCATCCACATCTCCCACTTTCAATGTGTGTATGTGTGTGTGTGTTTATGTGCCTGGCACATAGTAGGTATAAATGTTTACTAGAATGGTGTTAGATTAATTTGGGTGAACAAGGACACATTTTCGGTTCATTAGACATGTTAAGATATTTTTAAAGTTTTGTGGTTTGAGTAAAATTTGAGATGCGTCTTGCCAAGTATGTTTCTCCCTATTTTGTAAAGCGCATATGTCTATTAAGGGAGGAAAAGCCATATGGTTCTGATTTCTTTATTCATAGATCAGCATTTCATTTTGTAGGATATCTGATGATGTTCAAGATGCTGCATATACTCTGTGTATTGATCCCTCTTTTTGAATGTTTTTCTTTGAACCAAGGAGATCACCTTTTCCCAAAATAGAAACTTAACTCTCAATAGTATAGAGGATATTTTCAGTCCTGAACTTGTGAGATTTGGGAGATGGATCCTCAAATGAAACCACTTTGTGTCTTTCTTTGCAAAGAAAAAGGTGATGGCCTTTAACCAGAATCTTTGGGTCAAGATGGGCTGAAGCAAGATACAGTTTATGTTGGGTTATTTGAGTTTATTTCTGACGTTACTGAAAGTAATCCATGTGCAGTAAGGATATGTTAACCAGATGTATTAATGAATTAATAGAAGAACAAATGAATGAAAGCAGTCTAGAGAAGGGTGATGTCATAAATACAATTTTAAAGTTAGAAACCCTGGATTTAATTACTGTTGCTCTTGATTTTTGGGCCTTAATAACTGAGAGTCTTGTGCCATCTCTGGCTTCTCTGAATGTGGTCTTCTAATTAAAAGATGATGTTAATGTCTTGAATGCCTTCAACTTTATTATCTTCTTGCTGCTGCTGCCACCACCACTACTACTACTACTTCTTCTTCTTCTTCTTCTTCTTCTTCTTCTTCTTCTTCTTCTTCTTCTTCTTCCTCTTCCTCTTCCTCTTCCTCTTCCTCTTCTTCTTCTTCTTCTTCTTCTTCTTCTTCTTCTTCTTCTTCTTCTTCCTCTTCCTCTTCTTCTTCTTCTTCTTCTTCCTCCCCTTCTCCTTCCTGTTCTTTCTTCTTCTTCTTTTTCTTCTTCTTCTTCTTCTTCTTCTTCTTCTTCTTCTTCTTCTTCTTCTTTTCTCCTTCTCCTTCTTCTTCTTCTTCCTCCTCCTCCTCCTCTGCTTCTTCTTCTTCTTCTTCTTCTTCTTCTTCTTCTTCTTCTTCTTCTTCTCCTTCTCCTTCTCCTCCTCCTCCTCCTCTTTTTCCAGGGTCTTACTCTGTCACCAAGGCTGGAATGCAGTGGCATGATCACAGCTCACTGCAGCCTCCAACTCTTGATCTCCTGCTTCTGCCTCCCAAGTAACTGGAACTACAGGTGCATGCTACCATATCTGGCTAATTTAAAAAAGCTTTTTTCCTTGTCGATACAAGAGTCTTGCTGTTTCCCAGGCTGGTCTGGAACTCTTGGCCTCCAGCCATCCTCTACCTTGGTTTCCCAAAATGCTGGGCTTATAGGCCTGAGTCACTGCACCATGTCTTCAAGTTTTAATGGCAACTTCATGAAGATCTATTTGATCAACGTTTGTCAAACTTTAGTCATTCATCTAATAACGTCTTTGCAATCTTATCACTTAACTTTTTTTCTAAATGAACTTTTCTTCATTTGATAAAGTACAAAGAAAACATTATATCACTGCTGTCTGTGAAGAACCAACATTCCACACTGTAAAGAAACTTCTTATTGTGGAAAAAAGAGATACTTATTAATATTTGTTCTAAATATTGGTTTGCACGCTACCTAAAATCATCTTACTGTGCATCAGTGTTACCTATGCCCACTTTTGGAAAGCATCCATGTTGAGAGTGTATCTGGGAACATTTTGGAAAGCATATGACTCTATAAGCATTTTGAATAACTGTTATTGTTGTTATTGACAGAATTAATCTAGGAGCTGTCAGAAACTATTGCTCAAACCTTAGCCAAGGCATTTTACTATACACAATTACAGAGAAGTGACTTAACTTTTTTGAGCTACAGTATCCTCACCTGAAAAGCAGAAAGAGTTGTTTCAGCGGTGTGGGTCACATTTTTTGATTATTTGTGGTTTTCCATCCTTACCTCTATGGGATGCCAAACACTTGAGTGGAAAACAGAGTCAGTTGTGTGAATGTGGGTAATTTTCGGGCCCTCTGCCACCCCGTCATCATGCACTTTCTTCAGTGGTGACTCATCAGATGATTGTGCTATCCCCATCAGGCAGGCATGGTCATGACTGGGATTCCCATTTGAAGAGTGAAGAAATCAAGGCTTCAAAGAAGTGACATGCAATTCTCAAAGCCTTGCAGCTCACAAAGGGTTGAACTGGTTCTAGAAGGTGACAGGGCCTTCTGACCAATACGGGTCATGGCTACTTGTTCTGTGTCAATAAATAGGCAAAACACGTGACCTAGAGCAGGTCTATGAGAAATAATGCGAGCTGAAACTCTGCTGAGAAGCTTGAACATGTGAAATCCTCGAAAGATCTCCTCCATCGTCTTGCTGTTTGTTTCAACAGAGCTCAGAGAAGACATAGCCCAGAAAGCCTATTTGTGACTTAACAGGCCATCTTTTGAACTTGGGAAATTTAGTGAATTTTGTACAGAAATAGAATATGTCAGGTCTTAAGATAGTTGCTGGAGAAACAGGAATAATTCAATTCCATGTCTTCTGGAAAGAGTTTATAGTCTGGTGGGGAGATCCACTGATTAGAAAATGCACCTAAAAAAATACTCCGACAACAACAAAAAAAATAAAACAAAAATGATAATATGGTCTTGGCTAAAATGAAGCTCCGTGCAATGTATCCTGGAAAAAGAGTGAAAGTAGCAATCGTTTGTATTAAAAAGTATGAATGTGATGCTATTTGAATGTAGGTTAATGGAGTCCAAGCCCCAAAACTATTTTGTTTTGCCTTTAAAAGAAGTCATTTATAAAGACATTCATCTCTTTTTTTGTCCTGTTAGAAATAGACTGATCACCTATCAAAATCTTTCAGTAGATCTCTAAAACTTTCTTAGCTCTTATTTTAACATCTATCTCAGAATGCAACTTGTCCCCAAAGCATACAGGCTACAAAGTTGAGGAGGCCCCTCGCATTTTATAACAGATATTGGAAAAATCTCAGCAATCAGAGCTACTGAGAAATAGAATCAGAGCTACTGAGAAATATAATCTTAAACTTGGCAATGAGAAGCAGAGGAATTCATTTTTAGATTTTAAAAATAAAAATGTCCATCTTCAAGTCAACACATTCCCCTGTTTTGGCATCTTGAATCATCTTATTAAAAAAAAAAAAAGAAAAAAAGAAATTTTCAGCTTACCTTTGCATCTACAAAGCTGCTTTTTTAAAATAAAAAAATTCCAAATTCCACATTACTAAACCCTGCATGACTTGCATTAAGAGACAAGATTATGACTTCCGCATGCACAGACTTACAGACTGGCCAGCCACGGGGGGTTGATCAGCCATGACAGGGTGTGATACTGGGCAAGAGCAGGAAGAGGTCAATCTAAAGTGAAGCCAACTGCTTTGCATTATTGTACCAGCCCCTGGGAACACAGAAGAGCTGGAAACCCACTAACTCTTGGTCAGTGGCTGAGAATGGCTGCTAGTGGAACACCCATCTCTGCAAGTGGAAAAGGCCGTTTTAAAAGTAGCTTCCCAAGCTTTAAACAAGTAGAACAACTTGGTCTGCAAACGAAATTAACACAGGCCTTATCTTTTTGTGCTTGCTGTGTAACACTGGCTGTTGTTACAAAGCCATGAGTGATGAGCTCACTGAGGTATGTCAGAGCTATCTAGACCCCCTGTGCCTCAGTTTCCTTATCTATAAAGCAGGGATAGCAGTGGCACCTCTTTCGCAGAGCTGTATGATGATGATTTGCGTAAAACATACATAACATGGTGCCTGGAGCATTTTAAGTACTCAGAAAGTATAACATATTATTACTTGTGAATAATGATAACAGCTATTGATTCCTGCTAATCCTCGCCAAAAAATTGTGGAGAATAGGTTTGATTGTATCCATTTTTCAGATGACAATAACTGAGATTCAAAAGCTAAGCTCTTTTTTTCTAAGGCATTGACAGAGATATTTCAGAAGTTAAAATTGAAACAAGATCTATTTGACTTTAAAGTCCAGTTTTATTAGCATCTCGTGCTGATTCATGTATTAACGATTTGGGGGCTTCTTAGGCTGTTTGCAGGATTTGGGATTGAAAGGTGGAAACCTGAGTCATTCAACCTTTTGTTTTAACTCTATAAAGCCCATGTATCAGACTTTTTTCCTTTTTGGTTTGATGAGGTATCACAAGTAACAGTGGCTATTTGTGGAGGACACACGTTACCAGTGCATTTGAGATTTATCTTCCTTGATAGCAGAGTGAATAGCAGGTAACATCATCCCCATCTTACTCATGTCTGACTGTTCAGTGATGGAGGCGGACATACATTTCCAGTCTGCCCTGTTTGAAAAACTCGTGCTGTTTGAAACAAGTGGCTTTTTATAATTTGCCCTAAGTCTTGAAGCGCAGGGTCCAGAAATTCTTTTCTATTTCTCTGGAGAGCCCACACATGAGGACCCTGGAAAAAGCATTGGCAAAATATGAATAAATAGGAACTTTCATAAGCTCAATGCACCTTTTGGGCACTTAACAATGTGGTCTATGACGTAGCCAGAGAAGCTGATTCCATTGTAAAGCGATATAGTGTCTTCATTTCCCCTTTTCACAATCTTTGGTTCTAATTATTGTTGACATTCCTCTCACACTGTGAACTCTTTGGGGACAGAGAGAAGTTTATCTCTATTAAAATATGAACCAACCAAAGGCAAACTGATTTCAAAAAGCTCCTGAAAATAAAACATAATGAAATTCATTTGGAAAACTAAAAAAAGAAATTGCAAGAATAACTTTATAATCTTGCAAAGATTTCTACTAACTACATATATTGTGTCAAGTTTTTTAAGTATTGATTCCTGGAATGAGCTGTGAGGTACTTTGGTGTCTAACTTTATTCCTTTGTTTAAAATATTTATCGTAGAAAATTAGGAAAAGTGGAAAAGACAATTAGGCCCCAATAATTCCAACACTTAGAGAAATACACTTTTACCTTTTATTTTCTTCTAAGCTTTTGTTCTATGTTTTAAAAAAATGTACATGATTACAATACATACATTTATTTGTACTGCAAATTTAATTATTCTGGGAAGAAGTCAGAAGAATATAGACTATTTACAAGATGATAACAACAAATAACCATGTTCTATAAACATTGAGGCATATTTTCCAGCCTTTTCTCCTACCATAAATATATGTCAGCTGGGCATGGCAACTTACACCTGCAATCCCAGCACATTGGGAGGCCAAGGAGTGAGGGGATCATCTGAGCTCAAGAGTTCAAGACCAGCCTGGGAAACATAACAAGACTTTGTCTCTACAAAACTTTTTTAAAAAAATTAGCCAGGTGTAGTGACGTGCATTTGTAGTTCCAACTACTGGGGCCGCTGAGGTGGCAAGACCACTTGAGCCCAGGAGTTCCAAGCTGCAGTGAACCAGGACTGCAACACTGCACTCCAGCCTAGGCAACAGAGCCAGACTCTCTTTCTCGGAAGATAAATAAATAAATAAGTAAATATAAAATGTCAGATAATATAGGAATGCATTCTCTTTACAATAAGTAAATAAAATAAATTAGAATGGCTGAAATATTTCCACTTTCATCCTAAGACAATAATCTTCTAGCATTTTTATTTCCATTTTTTCTTCCCCATGGTCAACTTCATATTTTCATTCCCCACATTACTCTTGCCTGTAGCTTTGGCTTTTATACATTTATAAATGTTTATAATTTATAGTTATGGTTACAATGTATAACTTGTACATTATAATTTTTATGGCCAGTAGTTATTTATAATCACCAATGTTTAACTTATTTATTGGTTTACTGTTTCTTCCTAAATTCTACTATGTCCTTCTGCTGAATTTTTTTCCTTGCTACAGAAATTTCAGAAGAAGCCATGGCTTTCTGAATGATTTTGTGTCCAAACAATATCTGTATTTTACACTCACTTTAAAATGATATTTTTCCTGGGTATAAAATTTGGGGTTTTAATTTTCTTTTCTTATTAACAACTTTTAAAGCATTCTACCAGTGTCTTCCTGCACTGCAGTGTTTCTAATAAGAATCTGAGATAAATTGAATTCTCAGTTCCTTGTAAATAATCTTTTTATTGGTGACATTTCAGGATTTTCTCTTAATGCTTGATTTTCCTGGGTTCAATAGAAAGCATATAGGTATGCTCATTTATGTTCTTTTACCAATTCTCCTTGATAATTGGTGAGCTCTTTCTTTCTGGTGTGTCTTGAATTCCTTTAATTCTAGGAATCCTTAGCCATCTTGTCTTTAAATGTTGCTTGTTCAATTGCAACTTCAATGAGATGGATGTTAAAATTTCTGGATTTATTCCATATGAAACACAGCTGTACTGTCGAACTTTCCATCTGTTTGTACTATAGTCTGGAGAAATGTCTCAAATTAATATTCCAACATTTGTTATTTAGTCTTTCTCTGCATCCAGTTTGCTTTTTAACATTTCTGCAGAAGTATTTCACTTCAATCATTAGATATTTCATTTAAGGAATATCTTAATTATCTTTTCTATACCTGATTGAACTCGCAATTAAATTGTTTTTATGGCAGTATACATGCATTTAAATGATTAATGTACTATTAATAATTTTAAATAATTTTATAATTCATTATTACATGAAATTAAGTTTTAAAATACATTGAAATACTTTAAAAATGCAATTAAAATCTTTTTCTGATTGCTTTATTTGGTCTGTTTTCAGAAGGTATTGTGCACTGAGTTTTTATATTTCTTTTATGAAACATACGGAAGGGATTCCTTTTTTCCTGACATCATACTGCCGTTTGAATATGCTAACAAAAATCTGGCTGTGTAATGTAATGAATCTATTCTTTTCTCTCTGGTTTCTGTGAAGACTTTCTCCTAGTCTTTAGTGTTTAGAATTTTATTATGATGTGTTTAGGTACAAATTTGTTTTATTGTGGTATTCTTTCTATAAATAGAATGTTTGGATCATAAGTGTTCAGTGTGATGAAGTTTGGCACTTTTGTACAACTTTTTGTAAATCCCCCCACACGCAGACACATGGACACACACACACACGCACACGTGCACACACACACACACAGTGGAGAACATCTTTATTGCCCTAAAACGTTCCCTTATTTCAAGAGATACTTTTGATTTTTAATACAATAGACTAGGTTTGCTAGTTTGTGAACTTCAAGTAAACGTAGTCATACAGTATGAATGGTTTTGTGTCCAACTTCTTTCACTCGATATATCTGAGATATATCATGTTGTTGTATGTATCAGTAGCTTCTTCTTTTGTATAGTTGAATAGTGTTCCATTGTATTCCCATATAATAATTTATTAATCAAGAGTTGACAGATTTTGTGGTTGTTTACAACTTTTGTTTATTATGAATATGGTTGCTATTAACATTCTTGTAAAAAACCATGTAAGCATGTTTTGTTTTTCTTGAATAAATATTTAAGAGTGCATTTTCTGGGTCATAGGATTGACATATATTTAACCTTATAAGAAACTGTCAAAACATTCTTCTAAGTAATTGTATTATTTTACACTTCCCTCAGCAATGCATAAGAGTTCCAATTACTCTACATCCTCACAGATGTTAGGTATTGTCAGCAGCTTTAATCTTAATTATTCTACTGGATATGAAGTGGTATCTCACTGTGTTTTTATATCACGTTTCTTGAATGGCTAACAGGTTCTAACTTATATCAGTGTACTTACAGGTCATTTCTGTTTTCATTGTGTAGTTTTTGCTCAAAGATGTTGTCCTTTTTTATTGGATTTATTATTATCATTACTACTGATTTTTACATGTTCCTTGTATATTCCAGATATAAGTTCTTTGTCAAATATGCTACAATTATTTTCTGCTATGCTGTATTTTTTTATATTTATTTTATTAATTGTATCTTCTGGTGAGACAAATGTTCATCTTGAAGACATGTAATCATTATTTTTTTCTCCTGTCGTTAGTATTTCTTGTGTCTTTTCTAAGAAATATTTGCCTAACTTAAAGTCAAAGATATTCTTTAATTTCCTTCTGAAGGTTTCAAGCTTTGAGTTTAAATCCATGATCTATATAGTAGTAATTACTATGGTATTCCCTGCCCCCCCATATGTAATTTGTTAATTACAGTCTGAAAACCAGGTAATTTTTTTCTTTTTCAAGATAATTTTGGCTACTCTAGAATTTTTGCATTTACATAGAAACATTTATATCAATTCGTCAGCCTAAAAAATAAATAAGAAGGCTGCTGGGGTTCTGACTGGGGAATTACATCGAATCTCTAAACAATTTAGGAAAAATTGCCATCTTAACAACATTGAATCTTCTAATTCATAAATATGTTATATATCCCCATGAATTAGGTCTTTTTAAATTTCCCTCTCCACAAACTTTCTTTTTCAAGTGTGGAAATCTTCCACATCTTTTGTTAAATATTTTCCTTTTTTGATATTTTGATGATATTGTAATGGTAATATATTTTCAATTTCATTTTTAAATTATTTTGGAAGCATACAGAAATACAATTAAGTTTTGTCTTGTGTCTTAACCTTGTATATCACAACTTTACTAAATGTATTTGTTATTTTTAGTAATATTTATGTACTTCCCACAAGATTTTCTGTGAACACACTTATATTCTCTCTAAATAACAATGGTTTACTTCATCCTTGTAATATTTATTCATTCATTTTATTATTATTATTTTTTTTTAGATGGAGTCTTGATCTGTTGCTCAGGCTGAAGTGCAGTGGTACGATCTCAGCTCACCACAACCTCCACCTCCCAGGTTCAAGCGATTCTCATGCCTCATTCCCCTAAGTAGCTAGGACTATAGTTGAGAGCCACCAAACCCAGTTACCTTTTAATATTTAATGTAATATTTTCTTTTCTTTGTCTTTCTTGCCTTATTGCACTATTAATGACAGCAGGCACTTTTGCCTTAGGGGAAAAGTGTTTAATGTTTTATCATCTATTATTATAGATGCTGCAGGATTTTCCTAAGTGTCTTTTATTGGATTAAGGAAGTAGTTGTGAGAATTTTTACCAGAAATGGATGCTGAATTTTATCAAATACTTTTTTTATGTATGTTAAAATAATCTTATATTTTTTCTTATTAATTTATGTGGTACACTATTTTAATTGTTTTTCAAAAATATAGAGTCAAATAACTAGCTTACACTAAATTTCACAGAATTATGATGAATTTAATATTATTATTTGTATGTATTACTGGATTCAATATATAGAAATATCATATAATACTAGAGATTTTTGCATCTATATTCATGAAAACATTAGTCTATAATTTTCTTTGAAAAATGTCATTGTCAAGTTTTGGTATGAGGTTTATTCTGATAGAAACAAAATAAGAAGTGCTTCTTCTGTATTTTCTGAGAGAGTGTAAGATTGGTATTTTTTTCCTTACATTTTCTGGAACTCACCAATAAAGCCCTCAGAGCCTGGAGTTTTCTTAGTGTGCAGGTATAAAAGGCAGAATTATGGCATCTCAAAGACATATGTACATCTTAACTCCCAGAACTTGTGCATATATTGTGTGGCACGTGAATATATGAATATGCAACTATGGCTAGAGGAATTAAGGTTGCAGATACAATTAAAGTTGCTAATTTGTTGGCCTTAATATATGGAGATTATTCTGAATTACACAGGTAAATCCAATATAATTACAAGGGTTGTTTAAAGTGGAAAAACAGCAGAAGAGGAAATCAGAGTCAGAAAGATTTGAAAATGTCGCACTGCTGGTTTTGAAGATGGAGGATGAGGCCTAACCAAGGAATGCAGGAGGCCTCGAGAAGCTAGAAGGACAAGGAATTGCTTTCCAATACCATCCAGAAAGAATGTGGTCTAGCTTTTGGACTTCTGACCACCACACTTGAGAAATCCAAAATCTAATGGCAAATAATACAACATAAGCTTCAAATGAGACAGAGAATAAATAGCAGATTAAGATAATAAACTTGTGTTGTTTTAAGCCACTAAGGTTGTGCTTATTTGTTATAACAGCAATAGGAAACTAATTAGAAAGTGTTAGGAATGAATTCAATGTATTTAATAGATATGGGGCTTTTTAGGCTTTCTATTTCTTCTTGTAAAAGCTTTTGCAAGTAGTACTTTTTAATGCCCATTTTGTTTCTAAGTTCCCATTTTTTTTACAAGCTTTTACATTTATTTATACATTTAGCCTTTCCAATGCTCTTCCTTTCTTTCTGAAGTTCCAGACTCTCATCTGGATCAAGACTTCAAATTGATGAACTTTTGTGGTATTTTTTAAAGATTATATCTAATGAAGGAAAAAATTCTCAGCTTCTGCATCTTTGGAAATATAGGTATTTGAATGTCATTTATAAAGAATATTCTTGCTGGATATAGAATGCTAGTTTGATTGATTTGTTTTTCTTTCAGCACTTTAAAATAGTCCAATGTTTTTGGGGTCTGTTTTTTCTAATTATGTTAGTAATCATTCTTATACTCATTCATGTATGTATATGTCATTTTTTCTGCTTATTTTATGATTTTTATTTTATTTTAGGTTTTTCTGTCTTTGATTACAATGTGCCTAAATGTGGTTTCTCTTCAATGTATGCTTCTTAAGGTTTGGTGTTTTTCTTGAATTTGTTACTTGATACTTGCATCAGTAATATTGCCAATGTTTTTACATACATATTTTATTTAATTATCTATCTCTTCTACTTCTGAGACTCAAATCAGACTTGTAGACTACTTAATAGTGTTCCACAGATTTTGGACATTCTGTTCTTTTCTCTTTACTCTGTTTTCTTTTTATGTTTTAGATTTAATGATTTTGATTGGGTGTCTTTAAGGTGATTGATTTGTTTCCTTTGTGATACATAGTCTGTGTTTTTTTGTTTTGTTTCGTTTTTTGTTTTTTGACAGAGTCTTACTCTGTTGCCCAGGCTGGAGTGCAGTGGCATGATCTTGGCTCACTGCAACCTTCACCTCCTGGGTTCAAGCTATTTTCCTGTCTCAACCACCCAAGCTGGGGTTACCGACATGCACCACCAAGCCCAGCTAATTTTTGTATTTTTAGTAGAGACGAGGTTTCACATTGTTAGTCAGGATGGTCTCGATCTCCTGACCTCATGATCCACCCGTCTCGGCCTCCCAAAGTGCTGAGATTACAGGCATGAGCCACCACACCTAGACTATGCTTAATATCATCTAATGAATCATTTATTTCTGATATACTTTTCATTTATAGAATTTCTATTAGTTTTTTTTTCTCTATGATTTATGTTTCTGTTGCAATTCTCCATTTGTTTGTACATGTCATATAGCATTTGACCAGAATCTTTAATGTATTTACAGTAGCTATTTTTTTCTTATCATTCCAACATCTAAGCCATCTCTAGTGTACTTCTACTTTTTGTTTCTTTTCTCAATCATACATCACCTTTTCTTGCTTCTTCATATTTCTCATAAACTTAAGTTATATGTTGGACATCATAAACACTAAATTACTTCTAGAATTTTTTTTAACAAAAAAGATTTTTCTTCTTTCAGACTACCAGTGGCCAGGGTTACACAAATCTAACATGAATGTAAGTATAGTCTGGGTTTTATTGTAGCTATTTTTAAATTTAATTCTTACCACTGTCTTTGAACTTTATGTTCAGCAGGCTGGAAATCTAAAAATTTTCAAAAATTTGAAGATCTGTTTATGTTTACTGTTCAGCCTCCAGATTTCTGAAGAGCTCTGCTTTAAATTTTGGCTACTAGCTTTCAGGAACATTATGGAGTTCTCTTTTCTCCCAGCTTCATCCAAGATTTCTTTGCATTGGGAGATTTCTTAACACCTAATGTTTTGTCTCCAGTCTTCATAGGGTTGCTCTTCATTAAAGAGCTTTCATTAAAACTTAGAGTATCTCTAAGGTTTTCTCTGAGCCATGCTTTCTGCCCCAGTCTTTTCAGCAGCTGCTGTCTTACATGTGAAGAAAGCTATGTGTTTTTGCATTTAATTGGTCATGTTTGATAGTCATTGTTTTCTTAATCTGAAAATTTATGTCTTTCAACAATTGTAGAAATTATTATATGTGATTGCTTTATGTTTCGTTATGGCCACCTGAGGTGACTAATACAGCATCTTATTATTTTCCTGTAGTTTTACTTTGGTTTTAATGTATTTAACCAATTAAAATTTCTAATGCACTTATTCTATAATTTCTATATTCTAGATTTTCTATTTTGTAAACCTTAAGTTATTAAATCTAGCCATTTTTTTTGTATTTTTTTAACTCACAGTGAATTTTTACTTTATTTATTTTATAGTTTTGGATCGTGAACTCTTCTTTAGTGGGTTTCTTTGAGAAAACTGCATGGCCCCAGAAAAGGAGAGTCCTTCAGAGAGGCTCTGACTTAATTTTTATCTTAAATGCAAAAGATACTAACAATTTATAAATACATACATACATATTCTTAGCTTGTGTATGTTTAATACTACATTAAATTGGTTCTATAAATATAAGCCTTCAATATATCCATAACAGCATCATGTTTACAAATCCTCAAAACCAACATTTCCTTAGTCTCTGAGTCCTATTTGAAATAAACAGAACTTTATTGTTGACTCATTGTAACTACAGGTAAATTTATTTCTAGCTATTCTTTGAGGAATTTTTTTCTGGCATCAAATCAGTAAAATCTCAATTATCCTGATTTTAAATATGCAATCATATGTCCCTATCTCTGTATAGCCATTCAAACTGAAGTATCTAAATTATGAAAATGAAAATTACATGAGTAGCTTATTGGCAGCTTTTCTTATGATTCAAGATTTTGTTCCCTCTTTGTATTTTGTTGTCTGGTTTTGTTTTGTTTTATGTTATTGGTGGTTTATCTACACATATAAAGGATCCTTGTTATATTGTATCTTTCCTTTTTATGTGTTTTTGTAATAAGGGGGTTTTAAATTGTAAGTAGTTTGCAATATTGCCAAAAATGAAAATTAAAACTGATTTTACAATGTCACTATAACTTGATGTCAAAAATGGATATTGATAATAATGTAAAATAAAATTATAAGCCAATCTCACTAATGACTGTAATAGCAAAAATCCTAAATAAAATTTTAGTAAAGAGATTCCAGTAATATATTAAAAGAATTGTATATCGTAATCAGATAGGTTTTATTCAATGAATGTAAGAATTGGCCAAAATTGGAAAACTGTAAAAATAATTGCTATGTAATAGTTTAAGATATAAAAGTTGTTTCCTCAATACACAATAAAAGTCATTTAAGAAAACACCATATAATCCTGAATTTAAAAAAATCTAGCATACTAGAGGTAGTAGAAACCTTTGTAAATTACAATTATTGGAAATCTTCATTGTGTCATACTTACCAGCAAAACTATTAATAGCATTCACTTTCCATTCCTGCAGTAAAAATATATTAATCACTTGCTAATGGATTGTTCTAACTAAACATTGTTCTAGATATGGGGATATAGCAGAGTAGATAATAAAGCTCTCGATTTGATGTTGAATAACAAAAGAAAATAAGTTAATTACATTTTATTAAAAAGCAATAACATTGCCATAATTGGCAAGTAAGGTTCTTAAGAATCAACTGGCCAACTAGCAGTGCTAGTGAAGGAGTTCTACAAGGTGACCTGAATAAGCTCAGCATTCAAATGTTATATTTTCCTGTTGGTATGTCAATTATCAATTAGGAAAGTTAGCCAAAATAGTTCTCTGTAACTGTATTATCAATACTGTTTGTAGTGCCAATCTTAAATAAAAATGTGTTCAATCTTTTTGAAGAAATGCATAACATTTTAATAAGAAACAAAATAATTTGAATACAGTGAGAAAATATCTATGGTTATAAGTGAAAAGAATCAATATTAATATTTTACAACATCAATCTTAATTTAATTAAACTATTAATCTATTATTTGAATGCAGTCCACTCAAAACCAAATAGGGATTTTGTTGTGTTTTTTTATGTTGTTTTGTTTTTGTCCAGGGATTCTGACAAATTCATTCTAAATTTGTTTTGGTGTGTAGAAATTCCAAAACAATTTTAAAAACTAAATAAATAAATGCATATTTTTAGAACAATTTATAAAAAATACAAGGAAGGTAAATTATATTTCAAATTCAACAAAGAATCTAGAAGTAGACTCACATAGGTAAAATAATTTGATTTGTCTTAAAGGTAGCATTGCAAATGGCTGAGAAGAGGATGGATTGTATCTTCTGTGGTGTTTGGTGAACTGGCTATATATTTTAAATCTATGTAGGACACATGTTAATAATTAGGGTAGCAATAACACAATAAAGAAGAAAAATTAAATAAACTGACAAGAGGAGTAGAGGAAATTCAAAAGGCCATTAAGCATAGGATAATTGATACTCTTTATAAAACAACATCAAGCAAATGGAAATTATGACAACAATGATATACAATCTTTCACCCATCAGATCAGAAAAAAATGAAAAATGAAGAGTATCAAGCACAGGTGACAGTATGAGGAGACATCATTAAATTGCTGGTAATTTAATAATAGATGTTGAGCCACTTCCATGCCTGTAAGAAGAGGTATGTTCAAACTAAGGTATATTCTCATAACAGAATCATACACCATACACATTAGTTAAAACCAGTGAAGTTTTACTGTGTGCAGAGATTCAGAAAGTACTTTAATATGTATTATTAAATGAAAAAGAAATGTGCAGGTGCTATGTAACCTCTGTGATACTATTATTTGAAACTATCTCTCACACACACACATATGTGCACACACGCATGTGCACACACGGATGTATTTCCATAGGCAACATATTACAAATAAGCAGATATATAGAAAAATGTCTAAAAAGATACATTTAAAATACAGCAGTGATTAACCTGGGGGTGGAGGTAGACCGTTTGCAAAGGACTTAGATCTTATTTATTTTTAAGAGACAGGTCTCTCTCTGCCATCCAGGCTGGAATGTAGTGGTGCAATCATAGCTCACTGTAGCCTCAACTCCTGGCTGCAGGTAATCCCTCCACCTCAACTTCCCAAGTAGATGGGATTACAGGCATGCATCACCATGCTCAGCTAGTATTTTCATTTTCAAATATTTTCGACAAGTTCATCCTGTGTTTCCCAGGCTGGTCTTAAACTCCTGAATTCAAGGGATCCTCCTTCCTCAGCCTCCTAAAGTGCTGAATTACAAGCATGAGCCACCACACTTGGCCTTTAGTCTTATTCAAATGTTCTAATTTTTTATTCCAAAAATATTTTTATGAATTACTTCTATTTTACAAAGAACTAGATTATGTAAGGAAGATAGAAGAAACTAATTTCTTTATTCCAAAAAAGTTATTTATTTATTTCCAAAATTTTTTTGCTCATATATCATTCTGATGCTTGACTCATTTTCATAGGCACTATCTCTGATACAAGCAGCAGTCTTCCACCTGTGCATGTGCACATAGGACTCTTCTGAAGTCTCCATGGAGCTTGAAAAAAACATTTCTCCACTAAAGCCTTACATTCTGTCTAGAAGAGACATATAATAACACAAGGAATAACTGTGGCAATTACTCAGTAAATACTAGTGACCCTAATTACGATGATAACAATAATAATAATAATCTGAAAAGGCATGTTTGCGATTGCATCGCTGCACTCCAGCCTAAGCAACAGAGCAAGACTCTGACTCTGAACAACAACAACAAAAAAGTATGTTTGTTTCGGGTCATGTCTGGATTATATCTACATCCCATATCTCGTAAACTTCCTTGCAGTTTGGTTAGCATCCACTATGTATTAGGCACAATGCTAAATTGTGGAAAGATGTAGATGAATAACGCTTACTGCCTGTCTTCAGTCACTCTCCGTTTCTCAGATAAATATTGCATAGGTTGAGAAAACTGGGAAAACGTATCCCTATAAAATGAAATTAAAAGCTCTATGGAAATTCTTAGCAGGTATCTTATATTTCAAGGGCAAGAACTTGATCACCTAGCAGACTTTAGCTGCAAGGGAGGCTGGAAAATTTAAGTTTTAAGTTTTCTAACTTCTATATTAAAGTAAGGTAAGCAAAAGAAAAATGGGGTGTAAAAGGGTATTGGGAATGTGTGTCGAATAAGAAAATACTTGGCAAGCTGTGGGCATGCAAAGAATAATTGTGATATTTTTTTTTTGTAAATGTGGACAGTATTCTGTAAGAGCCCACTGTGATGTCTTTTGCAGTAGATTGACCAGCTCATGGCAGTGTATGTACAGCAACACAATGATGAGTATTTTTTCATCATCATGATCATCAACACTCAGTGCCTGGAATAGTGGTTGGAACAGTTACACAGCAGGCACTCGATATGTGTTGAATGAATGAAGCAATATAACGAAATCGTTATCATCATTAACATAGCTGCCAATTATTTAGTGCATATTTTATGCCAGACTGTGTAATAGGACATTTCATACACACTATTTAATTTAATCTCATGGTAACCTTTAGTAAGTGGCAGAAGTTGAGATTTAGAGAGGTTACATAGCTAATTAAAGATCAAATAGGTACTAAAGTTGAGAGCCAAGGCTCAATCCCAGTTTCTCTGGGTTTATTCTCCCTAGCTGCATTAACTCCATCCTTATGGATAACATACACATATGAATTATTAGTATTTTGTTGGCTGTAATCCCTTTTTGTTGCTGGGGATCTCAAGAAATCTATTTATTTAAAAGAAATACCAAAAAGATGAAGTTTTTGAAGACAGCAGCCAATGCAATTTTAGTAAACATAATATTTATAGGACTCTGCAATTAATTTACAAATTTTTTACATCAAAATATATCCTGATGATCTTATTCTTTGGGGACAAAAATTGTCTCCTCCTTGATGTTTTCCTACACTAAAGGCAATTATTGTTGCTTCTAGCTGTAATAAAAAAATAACCGAAACAGATAGAAGTGTCTTCATTGAAATTGAGCTGAAACTCCCACTGTGGAAATAATCAGAAAATTAAAAGCTCTGCAATCTTGCAAATAACATTGCAACTTAATATTATTGGAACATAACATTATTATCTCTTTTTATAGAGAAAACAAACATAAATATATTTTCAAATGACACCATAATATTAGTTTTATTTTCTAGGAGGGGGTGGGAGGGGAGTAAAGAACAATAACTTTTTAGGGTTGAGCAAATGAGTTTCAATCTCAGGCTGAGTCTTTCAAATACAATGTTACCTACCCCATCCTGCTCTGCATGATTTTCTGGGATGACTTCATCTACAGTTTTCCATGGCAGCAACCAGGCACAGGGTCTGCTACCAGCTGTGCATTCAATCAACGTGGGTTAAATGAGTTTTTAATTATTATTGAAAGAGATCAAATTCAGGTTCTTCCTTCTACTATACCTTACCCTTCCTTTCTGCCTGTCTTCCTGTATATTAGTTTGAGTTATGAGAAGGTGTAAAATATAATAGTTCATCTCTACAAATAAAATACATCATTTTGAACTCAGATAATCAGTTAAACAAGCATCCATTGAGGACTCAGCCTGTAGAAGATAATCTACTAGACACTCAGTATAAAACAATGGATATGTCTTAATGTCTGGTTTCAGAAAATGTCTGGTACTGCCTGACTTTGTCTCTGTACCACGCAAGGATCTGGGGCTCCAGACATGAGTTAGCCTCAATAATGCTTCACGGGCTGTGCAGTCCCAGCACAAGTGGATTGACAGGCACATTGCCATTTGCAGAAATGCTGAAGTTGGTTTAAGAGACTTCTTGAGAATAGGTAAGGGAAGACGTTGATGAGTTCAATTTCAGACAAGTTGTGTGGACATTGGAACAGGCAAATGGAGTCATTCCCAAGCATCTAGGAAGTTGAAAAGTCCTAGGGTTGATGTTGCAGTGATTTTTAAAATAATAATAATGTAAATCATAAATTGATCAGCCATCATTTTCTTAAACAATATGGAGTGAATGTGATTTTCTTTTCCTCAGAATATTCTGATACTCTTTGAAACAACTGGAAACACTTTTCTACATTATGGGTGGGTGATCAGGGATAAGAAGCATAGTTCAGAATACCTGGCCACTTAGCTGCTATTGGGCAAGCTCCCACTTTCTTCCCAAGATGCTCAGAATTAAACCCAATCCCTGGCTACTTCCTCAGGAGAACTAAATGTAATTGCTTCTGGAAACTGTTTTGGAATGACATAGTAACACTTTTGTGGGAAAAGTACAATGATGTGGAAAGAGTACAAGTTTTGGACTTGGGTTTGGATCCCAGATCTGCAACTTAACTAGGCCTAAAATGCCACACAATTATTATAATTTCTTGTCTCCTTGGTTTCTTAATCTGTAAGATGGAAATGAATTCAGGGTCAGATGAATGTGATCTAATGTGTAATGCCTGGCTCAGGGCTTAGCTGAGAATAGGCTAGATACAGCCTAACCTAAGTGATCTCAGTTCTCTGTACTATAGTTTTGGGTCCAAGCTCAGTTTTTAAATCAAGCATCACTTTCTTTCCCTTAGTTATAGTCCCTTGTGCATATTACTTTCTCTACAGGAGCCTGCATTCAAATATTCCTGGGTTCCTCAGCTGACATCTACCTAATGCCACTCTATTCTAAATATGATGTAGACAATTCATAACTGTACCAGACTTGGGCCAGACTGCCAATGGCTTGATTTCTGTGGTTCCCTGCCTCTGAAATAGGGACACAAGAAATTTTGAAGTTGCAGGCTGCTTCCTCCTTCCTGGAGTCTTGCATGGCAGGAGCAGGTGATGATACAACCATGGAGCTTTCTTTTCATTTTCTCTCCTGCCTCAGTTTCTGTCCAGAGTTGAAACAAATAGGCTGGAAATGGGAGTAATAGAAAGTACTGGCAATTGTCTTTTGGGATTGCTTTGTTTAAAGAGCCTTGTTAAGATCAGATAAGTGGTGTGATATATATGTTTATACAAGGGGTTTGAATATGTTTTAGAACTGAACTTCCTGCAGAGTGAAAACGAGTTACTTCTCTTTTATCCAAAGTGTTCAATATTTAAATTGTAAATTAAAGATATGCTTAGCTTTTGACTCACTCGGTTGGGGCATCTTTCTTCAATTTAATTCAATCTAGTTCATTCCAAATAAATGAAAGCTGATTGAATACCTACTGTATATGTAATATCATGCAAGGACTCAGGGACAGAGAAATAGCCCTCATTCCCCACCCACCTCTTCCAAATGTGCCCTGAACTTGTCCCCTTCTCTCCATTCTCCCTGTTGCTTCCATGCAGGCTCCATCATTACCTGGACTGTGGACATAGCCTTCCAAGTGGTCTCCCTGCATTGGGTGGTCCCATCCACATTCTCTTCAACAAACCAAATGATATTTTTGAAACATAATTTAGATTACAAATTTCCCTTCCTTAATATCCCCATGGCTTTAACTGCATTTAAATAGCTTTCAAGCTTTTTATTTTTTTATTTATTATTATAACTTTTTTTTGCAACCTCTTTGCTCTTCTTTCATGTCTGTATCTCCAAACTCTCTTTAAGCCAGACCCCTCTTTGCCACCAGTCTTCTGCCCCAGCCTTCTTCTCAGCTGTGGTGTATTTAATGCCTTGGTTCTCTGCACTAGCTATTTCCTTGGCTAAGAATGATCTTCAACTGGATCCTGTCTGTGGCTCTCTCCTCTGATATCATTAAAGTTCATTAAAGGTGTCTTCTCAGAGAAGTCTCTGCTCACCCAGCCTTGAATAGCCTCTCTCTATAGCACTGATCACTGCCTTATATTGTTCTTATTTGTCCATCATCTTTCCACTGTAAGTTTCATCAAGAAGATGCTGTGTCTGACTTCTTATAGCTCTCTTCCTAATGCTAGAATAGAGCACCTTCAGAGGTGCTCAATAAATGTTTGTTAAAAGAACAAATAAATCCATTCAAAATAGTCATGGGCCACTGGAATCCAAAGTGGTGCAACCTAACTTATAGAAGGGAGATATGAAATTCAGGGAAGGGATGCACCATTATGAGACCATTAACAAAGGCCAGTGGGTGGGAAGATGGGTCTTTGCAATACGACATCACCTTTGGAAAATGTTCCACTGCCTGTCCTCATAAACCTGACATATAGGTATGACAATATCTGGTCTTTCAGGAATAAACTTGCTCATAAGAATGATCTGCAAACATGAATGAAACCATATCAACTTTAAATGAGAAATGTGGCTGCTAATGAACGGAATTAGGGTTCGTAAAATCATGGAAAAAGCATATTTTCAATCTCTAGGTAGAATGCCTGGGAGCTAACGTATTCTCAGAAAGTTACTTAGGGAGCTTGGAGTCATCCCATAGGGATTAGTAATCAGTTTACAGTTTTAATAGAATTGCCAAGTCAGAAGCTGGGAAAATCCCCAGCTGGTTTGCAGGTGGAGTGCAAATGGGTCAAGATAAATGGTCAGGCCCAAGATCAAATGAAACACAAGGGTTGGCAACCCTCTTTGATGTGCAGCCTGCTGTATGACAGTCCTGAAGTGTAAATGGTTAGAGGAGCCGTAATATACAAGTTTCCCTGTTTGTTGCCCTGCTTCCAACTCAGACCCAACCAGAGAAAGCCAAATGTACCCCCTAAGCAAATGACATAAGATGCTGCTCATAGTTGATTTGTCTCCAACTTCCGCATGCAAACAGCCTCCAATCAGGGCACACTTGAAGCCATCCCTGTTTTCACTATAAAGCCTCTTCACTCCCCTGCCTGCCACAAGTGATGGTGGCTGAGTCCTTTGCTATAGCAAGTTCTGAATCGATAGTCTCTGATTGTTCTCCTTTGAGTGGTCTACTTATTTCTGCATTCCCAAGACCCAGAATAAGAGATGTTAATATTTTCGTTTTACTTTAAGGAAACTGAGGCTAAGAATGGTTATACAACTTGGTCAGGTTCTCACAGCTGAATGGGACAAAGCCACCATTTGAAGTCACAGCTCTCTGATTCCAGAGCAATTGCTGTTTCTCTTCTGCAGTGACGCCTCTTCCAGCACCCATGCTTGTTATGTGCTTGTTGAAGGTAAGGCTTGTGTCATATCTCTCTCTATAACCTCAGTGCTTTGCACAGGGACAGGCCAATGCTGATCAAATAGTTGAGGGCTTGGGTGATTGCTAATGTTCCTATTACATGGTTCTAGATAGTTTGTAACAGGTCTGTATTTCTTAAAGTGGACAATATAAGTAGGTTCTGGTGAACATTTCCATTCTTAGGATAAGTGTGAGCTGTTATTTATTGCAAAAATATACCAAGACTCATTTTTTAATATACTGCTTAACATAATAATTTCTGGAAATGGTTCCCCTGTGGTGAAATAATGAAAAGAGCTGCAAATGTTGCTTCTGAGCAAAAGATTAGTTGAAAGTGTTCCTCTCCTTGGGTTTGTTTCACGTGTTTGAGTAACAGAATTTTCTGTTTGGCCTCACATTGTAAATTACAAACCCACCCATTGTGGTGCTCCTGAGTGAGCAGCCTGGCCATGTGGCTTTGGTATGTGCAGGTCATGTGATCAGAACTGGGTATTCCTGGGAGAAATCCATTCCAAAGCAGACATATTGCCAGTGTCCCAAACCCCTGGCTCATTAATGAAGCTGTTTATAAAATAATGTTTGGTAAGTGTGATCTCATGGAAGTAGAGAGTAGAATAATGGTTATCAGAAGCTTGGAACTGTGGGAGGGGAGGCAGGGATGAATGGTTAGTTAATGGGCACAAACATAATTAGAGAACCAAGTTTTAGTGCTCAATAGCACAGTAGGGTGACTATAGTTAACAATATAATGTATATTACAAAATAGCCAGAAG
The DNA here is from genome assembly GCA_963573385.1 of Cacajao melanocephalus. NCBI lineage: Eukaryota > Metazoa > Chordata > Mammalia > Primates > Pitheciidae > Cacajao > Cacajao melanocephalus. Next base: position 62,884 of record CAUYLG010036907.1, read on the forward strand.
AGAAGATTTGAAAAACTTCCAACAGAAAGAAATGATAGACGTTCCAGAAGTTGAATATCCTAAGTGCCCTGATTTAATCACTACATATTATACACATGTATCAAAATATCACATGTGCCCCATAAATATGTATAATTGTTATATATGAATACAAATTCAACAAGATGGGAAGAAGCCAGGGCAAGAAGGATGAAAACATCAAAAACCAGAATGCCTCTCCCCCACCATGAGATCACAACTCCTCACCAGTAAGGGGACAAATCAGAATGGAGAACGAACTGACAGAAGCAGGCTTCAGAAGATGGGTAATAACAAACTTCTCTGAGTTAAAGGAACATGTTCTAACCCAATCCAAAGAAACTAAAAATCTTGAAAAAAGGTTAGACAAAATGCTAACTAGAACAACCAGCTTAGAGAAGAATATAATTGAATTGATGGAGCTGAAAAACATACCACAAGAACTTCATAAAACATGCACAAGTTTCAATAGCTGACTAGATCAAGCAGAAGAAAGGATATCAGACATTGAAGATCAACTCAACAAAATAAAATGAGAAGGCAAGCAAAGAGAAAAAAGAGCAAAAAGAAATGAAGAAAGTCGCCAAGAAATATGGGATTATGTGAAAAGACCTAATCAACACTTGATTGGTGTATTGGAAGATGATGGGGAGAATGAATCCAAGCTGGAAAACACTCTTCAGGATATTATCCTGGAGAACTTCTCCAACATAGCAAGGCAGGCCAACATTCAAATACAAGAAATACAGAGAATACCACAGTGATACTCCTCTAGAAGAGCAACCCCAAGGCACATAATCGTCAGATTCACCAGGATTGAAACAAATGAAAAAATGCTAAGGGCAGCCAGAGAGAGAGGTTGAGTCACCCACAAAGGGAAGCCCACCGTACTCACAGAGGATCTTTCAGCAGAAACCCTAGAAGCCAGAAGAGAGTGGGGGCTAATATTCAACATCCTTAAAGAAAAGAACTTTCAACCTAGAATTTCATATCCAGACAAACTAAGTTTCATAAGTGAAGGAGAAATAAAATCCTTTACAGACAAGCAATTGCTGAAAGATTTCATCAATACCAGACCTGCCCTACAAGAGCTCCCGAAGGAAACACTAAACACAGAAAGGAAAAACCAGTTCCAGCCACTGTAAAAAAGAACCAAATGGTAAAGACCAATGATGCTGTGAAGAAATTACACCAACCAAATGGCAAAATAGCCAACCAGTAACAAAATGGCAGGATAAGATTCACACACAACAATATTAACATTAAATGTAAATGGGCTAAATGCCTCAATCAAAAGACACAGACTGGCAAATTGGATAAAAATACAAGAACTATCGGTATGCTGTATTCAGGAGATGCATCTCACGTGCGAAGACACAGATAGACTCAAAATAAAGGGATGGAAGAAGATTTACCAAGCAAATGGAGAGCAAAAAAATGCAGGGTGGCAATCCTAGTCTCTGATAAAATGAATTTTAAACCAAAAAAATCAAAAGAGACAAAGAAGGGCATTACATAATGGTAAAAGAATCAATACAACAAGAAGAGCTAACTATTCTAAATATATATGCACCCAATACAGGAGCACCCAGATACATAAAGCAAGTCCTTAATGACCTACAAAGATACTTAGACTACTGCACAATAATAGTGGGAGACTTTAACACTCCACTGTCAATATTAGACAGATCAATGAGACAGAAAATCAACAAGGAAATCCAGGACTTGAACACAGATCTGAACCAAGTGAATTTAATAGACATTTACAGAACTCTCAGCCCCAAATCCACAGAATATACATTCTTATCAGCACCACATCACACTTACTATAAAATCAACCACATAATTGGAAGTAAATCCCTCCTCAGCAAATGCAAAAGAATGGAAATCATAACAGTCTCTTAGACCACAGTGCAATCAAATTAGAACTCAGCACTAAGAAACTCACTCCGAACCACACAACTAAATGGAAACTGAACAACTTGCTCCTGAATGTCAACTGGATAAACAATAAAATGAAGGCAGAAATAAAGATGTTCTTTGAAACCAATGAGAATGAAGACACAGTCTCTGGGACACATTTAAAGCAGTGTCTAGAGGGAAATTCATAGCAATAAATGCCCACATGAGGAGAAAGGAAAGATCTAAAATCGACACCCTATCATCAACATTGAAAGAGCTAGAGGAGCAAGATAAATAAAATTCTATGTCAGATTCTGTTTGCAAATAAAAGGCCTCATATGAAACTTTAAACTGCCTTCATTTCATTGTTTATTCAGTCAACATTCAAGAGCCAGTTGTTCAGTTTCCATGAAGTTGTGTGGTTCTGAGTTAGTTTCTTAATCTTGAGTTCTAATTTGATTGCACT
>CAUYLG010036909.1:0-69070 GCA_963573385.1 Cacajao melanocephalus
AATTATGGTTGTGTTTTGCCCCCACCTTTTTTTTTTTTTTTTTTTTTTTTTTTTGCTTAGAATTATCTTGGCTATATAGGCTCTTTTTTGGTTCCATATGAAATTTAAGTGTTTTTTTTCCAATTCTGTGAAGAAAGTCAATGGTAATTTGATGGGGATAGCATTGATTCTATAAATTACTTTGGACAGTATGGCCGTTTTCATGATATTAATTCTTATTAACCATGAGCATGTGGACACAGGGAGGGGAACATTACACACTGGGGCCTGTCGGGGGGTGGGGGTAAAGGAGGGATAGCATTAGGAGAAATACCTAATGTAGATGAGGGATGATGGATACAGCTAACCACCATGGCACTTGTATACCTATGTAACAAACCTGCATGCTCTGCACTTGTACCCCAGAACTTAAAGTATAATAATAATAAATTTTTTAAAAAATTAAAATAATAAACTACAAAGAAATTCAAAATATTAAAAAAAAAAAGTGATTGGTGGCCATGATATAGAAGACACTGACTTAGAATAAGGGTTGCAATGATTCTTAACCCTGGCTGCATGTTAGAATCAGCTGAGAGCTTGAAAAGAAATTATGGCCAACTTCCCCCTCTACCAGCTGAATCAGAATTTTAGAGGATGGGACTTGGGTACCCCTATTCATTCAGGATTGAGGACCACTGAGGCAAATAAGCTCCTAGATACCACTACAATACTATGTTTATTAAATGTCATTGTCACTATGTTAATAAGAACGTGTTTCAAGAGGAGCCTTTCTTCTTTTCTACACTTATAATGCTTCCATGTTGAACATTTCTGGGACTTGTCCTCATGAGTTTATTCCTTGCATGTTGGAACCCTCACAAATGCCTTCCTTCAGCCTTTGATTTGCTTTCTAGCAGATAATAAATTAGCATCTAAGTTATTCCCCCTTCCTAGCATCCACTTTCCCTTCTGGCAAGCAGAGGAGATAGGGAGAAAAAACAAAAACACACAATATGACACTATTCTTTTCAAATCAAGAGTTCTCTGAGTGATAACTTCTCTCTATCACTCATTCTCTTTTCCAAAAAGAATTCAATATTTGATTCTTACAAAATTTGGCTTCCTACAGTTTCCAAGCCATTATACCTGTTTGACAAAGTTTTGTGTTCTCTTTCCTTAAAGAGATTTATCTTCTTCTGAATTATGTGTGTATATGTATATAATTGTGGTAAAATATATAAACATAAATTGACCATTGAAACAATTTTTAGGTATATTGTTCAGTGGCATTAAGTGCATTGACATTGTTTGCCACCATCACCATCATCTGTCTCCAGAACTTTTTCATTGTCCCAAACTGAAACTCTGCACCTATCGAATAATCTATTTCCTCAGCCTTTGGTAACTGCCATTCTACTTTCTGTCTCTCTGAATTAATTTGACAATTCTGGGTACCTCATGTAAGTGGAATCATATAATATTTGTCTTTTTGTATCTGGCTCAAGGCTCATTCATGTTGTAGCATATATCAGAATTTCCTTAATTTTTAAGAGTAAATAATATTCTATTGTACATAGACATATGCCATGTTTTGTTTATTCCTTCATCTATCAATGACTCTTTGGATTATTTCCATTTTTTTGGCTCTCGTGAATAATGCTGTTATGAACAGATGAATATTTCGTTTACAAATGTCTGTTCAATAGATGCATTTTTACAGAATCATTTTATCTATGGTTTCTTCAAGCCATGAAACATAGTTCTTAGAGTAGAAATCTTATTCATCACTTGATGTTTGTTGGGTAGAGACAAATAGTATTTAATTCCTTTCTCCCTTTGTGTCATCTTTCCTTTGCTATTTTGCTTTCATTATAGAATTTTAATTCCTTCTTGCTAAATTGTTTAAGTCATTAAGTCTTCCACGTTACTCAGTTCTCAGTATTCATTTTCCTTGACTTACTAGTTGACCTTGAGATGATTGATCAATCCATCCTCTTTGGAAAACTTTCTTAATGTTGACTTGTAGAATACCTGGCTTTGGTTTTCCTCCTGTGTCACTGCCTTTTCCCTCTACGTCTCCTTTACGCATACCTCCTCATGTTCCCAGTCTCTACACGTTGAAGCACCCCAGGATTCAGTTCTTACCTCTTTTCTTCAATCTTTCAATACCATTTTTACACTGAAGACTCCCTAGATTTATATCTCTAGACTGGACCTCACTTTTGAACTTTAAACTCTTGTATCTTGCTTGCATATGTAAAGGCATCTTGAATTTTAACATGTCTAAAACTGAGTTCCTGCTCCTTTCCTCACTGATCCCCAACATCAGACTTGCTCTTCCGAAAGTCTTCTCCTTTCAGTGAATAGCCATTCTGCTCAGACACTTACAAGGGCTTCTCATCTCACTCAGAATGAACGACAAGTAGTTGAAGTGGCCTATATGGCTTTACACAGATGTTACTCAGTGTCATCAGGGATCCATATCTGGCTGCAAATGTTGTATCCCAGCCAGGAGGAGATCAGTATAGAAAAACAGAGTAGGGCTTAGAAACTTTTATAGCAGTTTGACAGCATGCTTTTATGTCTATTGAATCTGATAATAAATTGGGGCTTATATTTTGTCTATCTTTTTTTTAATGGGGAAAAGATGCATATTTAGAATTAGCCAGCTGGGCTCATTTTAGATGATCCCAATTTTGTTGGCAACATCCAAAGCACTGTAATCAGGAGCCAATGGAATATATGCCTTCCTTTCTCCATCAGGCCTGATCAAGGTGTTGACCTTGGCCACAAAAGTGTCATAGAGCTTCTTCACAGCCTGTTTGATCTGGTGCTTATTGGCTTTATCATCTACAAAGAACACAAGCGTGTTGTTGTCTTCTGTCTTCTTCCTGGCCAACTCAGTGGTTGGAGGAACTTGAGGATGGCTTGTTTCCTCACTGCCTCAGTGAGGAAGCCTTGTTTAATTGTCTGTCTCTCCCCAGAGCCCAGAAGATTATTTGGCGCATAGTGGGTATACAGTAAATAATTGTTAAATATTTGAAATCTGAGATGAAAGTTAGTGAATGTAGGTATGGGAATTGTACAAGGGAAAGGAAGTACCTTGGAGAAGTTCTGAAAACTTCAGGCATATAGTCAAAGATGGGAAGAGTTTCAAAAGTCATTAGAGATGCCCATTTTTTTCTCTGTTGTAGGGAGAAGGGTTTGCCTGATCTTACGCCATTGTTAGAGCTTGAGCTTTGAGCAAGTGAAGGTTTACTCTTTCTTCTTTTTTTTTTTTTTTTTTTTTTCCATTTCTAGGCCATTCCCCGATTTAACCAGAAAGGAGAAGTATATAAGGCACACATAATGAATGTGAGCTGGTCAGCTGATCACAGAGTTATTGATGGTGCTACAATGTCACGCTTCTCCAATTTGTGGAAATCATACTTAGAAAATCCAGCTTTTATGCTATTAGATCTGAAATGAAGACTGATAAGACATTCTTAAGCTTTTTGAGCTTCTAAAGAGTATGTAAAGCCTAGCTGTGCCAGTATGTGGTCACCTTTACCATTTGTATTGTAAATGATTTGTATGGTATGATTAAGGTTCTAAGGCACAATATTTGTCACTGTTCTGTTGAACTTTTTACTGAAAATGATTAATATGGTATAATGGTTCTCCTGGGGCTGTCACATTTTATAGGTCAGTGTGACTGCTTAATATGGTGCTGACGTCTTTGTGTCAATGGCTTGAAACTGGCAAGGTTAACAAAAATAATGTTACTGAAAGACAGGTAGCCCTATTTTTTTTAACTGACTCTTAATGAAATTTTTAAATTATACTTAATTAGGAAAAGGAATTTATATACAAAATATTTTCCATTTCCCTTTAATCATGCTAACTGTTGTATAAAATAAGTGCAATTATACTTCTCTTTTGAGATATCCAATAGTATATTCTTGCTCTGTATAGAGAATATCACCTGTAAATGTCTTATTTATATCAATTAACGTCTTTGAAAAGGGAAAAGTATAAACTGGCCTTAAAAATGTCCAATTATAGTTTTATAACCAGTTAGTCTATTAAAGATGTTTGTTTAAAATGGATATACTTTTAGAGTCTTGGTAATGCTTTAGCATTTTGTTGGAAAAGACCTTCACCTTTGCAAAGTTCCCTTATGTAAGGAAGGTACTTTAAATGTAGCAGCCACTGACATTTCTTTTTTTTTTTTTTTTTTTTAATTTGCGGAAGTCTACATTCTTTTAACTTTTTTGTCTTCAGTTAAAAAACAGAATAAGAAATTAAGGTCTATTCCATTCTCCGTATCCTGAGTAGGAATGTAAATAACAGGAGAAGGAAAAGTCTAATAATAATTATGGATATAAAAAATAATAAATTTTGTATAGAAATGAAGGTTTCATAGTGATAATTTTGTTAAAGGTCTACTTTAATCAGAAATAGTATCGAGATGAATGTATCCAACATTTCAATTTGCATTCAGAAATCTATGTTGTTTCTAATATTGTCCAGTTGAATACTGTATGCCAAAATTAATTGTTTAAGTGAAGTTTCGTGACAGAAAAAAAGGTTGTTTTGATGTCTATTTGGTTTTTCTCGAAATGGAAATAATTTTAAAATCAGGAAAGAATAAGCCAGGTGTGGTGTGACTTGAAACTGTAGTCCCACTTATAGGGGAGACTGAAGCAGGAGGATCACTTGAGGCCAGGAGGTTGAAACCAGCCTGGGCAACATACTGAGATCCCATCTCAAAAAAAAATTTTTTTTTAAGTTAGCCCAGTGGCTCACACCTGTAATCCCAGAACTTTGGGAGGCTGAGGTGGGCAGATCACCTAAAGTCAGGAGTTCGAGACGAGCCTGGCCAACATGGTGAAACCCCATCTCTACTAAAAATATAAAAAATTAGCCAGGCGTGGTGGTGCATGCCTGTAGTCCCAGCTACTTGGGAGGCTGAGGCAGGAGAATTGCTGGAGCCCAAGAGGTGGAAGTGGCAGTGAGTAGAGATTGCATCAACCTAGGCGACAGAGAAACACTCCATCTCAAAAAAAAATTAGCCAAGTGTGTTGGTATGCACCTGTAGTCCCAGCTACTCAGGAAACTGAGACAGAAGGATCAACTGAGCCCAGGAGTTCAGAACTGCAGTGAGCTATCATAGTGCCACTATACTCCAGTATGGGTAACAGAGTGAGACCTGGTCTCTAAAAAATAAAAAGAAAAAAAATAGGTCACATAAATGCTGTTATTGTAAAATTTCAGATAATACAAAGAGTTACCAGTAAATCATGCATAATATTACGACTATTAACATTTTGATGTATGTATCTCTATATATTGCTATTCTTTTTATTAAAACAGGATCATAGTATATCTACTATTATTTGATTTTTAAAATTTAACATTATATTATGGGTAACTTTACATATCAATAAACAATTCCACATTGTCATGCTTTCAAATAGCTGCACAGTATTCCATTGTATGCATTTATTATACATTCAAACATTAAACATCTACTCTACCAATCATGGTTCTAAGCATACAATAGCCACCTTCATGCTCCCTAGGAAGGGGTTGGGCTTACAGTCTAGTGGAGGAGACAGATATTAAATAACTGCAAAAAACACTATTCTCAAGGAAATAACCCAGGTGCTATGAGCCATCCAGTAAAGGTTACTGATCTTATCTGGAAGGATCAGAAGATGGATGTCCCATAATTTAACCAATTCTCTATTGATAGACATTTATTGAATTGTAAATTAATAATGACATGATCAGTAAAAATGTCCTCTTCACTTAAAGAATAGAAGAACCAGGGGAAGGGAATTCTGAAATAAATAAGCGTAATATATTCGCCTGAAGGTCCAGCATCAGTGGCTCAAGATACTGTATTCCCAAAATAACCCTTAAGCTGTCTGGTTCTGTTCCAATCCCTGGGCATTACCGTCTTCTCTTTGGTCTCATCCATTGAGAATTCAGCAAAGGATTTGTTCCCTCCTGTGTGCACAGCCCTTAGGATAGCAGGATTCCCTGGTCGGGGCCAGACCGGCAGGAGCACAGCCTTAGTGGCAATGCTAGTCCATGGGGCTCTACAAAGCAAGGGGTGGGTGTTTGGGAGGAGAAAAGGGCTCTTGCTGTACTCCGAGAGGTTGGAATTAAAGTGGAAAAGCCAGAAAATTCAAGTCCTTTACTAACATGACCTGATATTAGAAGGTGTATGTACATGGTGGAGAAGCCAAATTTATCGCTGCGAGTGGCCAACAAGAAAATCAAAGCTCTGTTCATTATGTACAGCATTCCTCGACATTTGAAAAAGAAGTACAACAGGGAAGGAAGACTGAGGATGGAAGTCAAAATTGGCATGAATTTATGTTTAAGCAATCAATACCTTATGTTGAAACCTGAATAAGAGGTGATTATGTAGAAAGAGAGTGAAAGTGACAGTTCTTAGTCAGGAAAGCCCACTGGGTTGTTTGGGCGTTTTTCATGGCTTCCCACTCAAAGTGGATCCCAAAAATGACTTGATGGATTTCCTTGCTGATTTCTAAGTAAACTATGGTTTAAGGAAGAAATGATGGAGGCCGGGCATAGTTACTCACCCCTGAATCCCAACACTTTAAGAGGCTGAGGTGGGTGGATCACCTGAGGTCAGGAGTTCAAGACCAGACTGACCAACATGGAGAAACCCCATCTCTACTAAAAGTAAAAAATTAGCCAAGTGTGGTGGCACATGCCCATAATCCCAGCTACTTGGGAGGCTGAAGCAAGAAAATCACTTGAACCCAGGAGGCAGAGATTGTGGTGAGCTGAGATGGCACCATTGCACTCCAGCCTGGGCAACAAGAATGAAACTCTGTCTCAAAAAAGAAAAAGAAAGAAAGAAATGATGGCACTCAGCACTGCCCTACAATACCAACAGTATAAATGTTTCCGTGAAGTCTTCAAAGACATTTGTAACATTCAAGCTGTAATTGATTAACGAGTTTATTCTGCACATATTTATTAATTGTATATTCAGTTCCAGGCTCTAGGGTAGAGATTATGGATAAAGGTGAATTAGATAGATTCAGTTTTTGCCCTCACAGCAAGAGCTTTAGCCAGTGATTAATGCTATCACTAGAAGTGGGTTTGTGCCAATAACCTGGAGAAGAGCAGGGTTGAGCTATATTCCCAATCAGTTCTTAATGGTGGTTTGGCTCCTTCCCTCTACACTGTCTTTTCTTATTGAGATTGGATCATGTCTGTGAACCCACATTGTTTCTAGTCAAAATCACCAGGAGAGGCCAGACACAGTGGCTCATACCTATAATCCCAGCACTTTGGGAGGCCTAAATGGGTAGTCGCTTGAGTCCAGAGTTTGAGACCAGCCTGGGCAACCCCATCTTTACAAAGAAAAAAGAAAACACCAAAAAACAAAAAATTAGGCCAACGTACTGACATGCATCTGTGGTCCCACCTACTCAGGAGGCTGAGGTGGCAGGATTACTTTTGCCTGAGGGGCAAAGGCTGCCATGAACTGAGATTGTGCCATTGCACTCCAGTATGGATGACAGAGCAAGACCCTCTCAAAATATATATGTGTGTATGTATACACACCACACACACACACATGAGAGCTTTTGATTTGTCTTTCTTGGTTCACATGCCCATCAGTGTGGGCAGGAGAATACAATACTCTGTCCACGCTTGAGTCTTATGGTCACCTTTGGAGCCTAGGAGTCAGCCACCCTCATTCAACTACCTAGATCAAGAATGGGGATCTGGGAGAATTTATGGGCAGATTAAAAAGGAAGTCATAAAGTAAGCTGTTGCCTTCCCACCCCATCACACCTCAATTCATGTTAAATTATGAATTTTTCTGAGAGAATTATTTAATGACATGGGTAGGGAGGAAGCTGAGGTAGCAGTAGAGTAGGGAGTAGAAGGCAAATACACAAGATACTGTTAAATTGTGAGGCTGTTTGTTGCAATTCCAAGATTTTATAATTTCTCCAACAAAGAACATTTGTGTTTTCTTCTCAGTTTAAATGTTAATTTGAGAAATAATTTCACTCTCAAACCTCATGTTGTGCTGACAGTTCAACTGATGCTATCAAAATATGAATTACTAGCTTCAGTAATCTCTGTTCATCTGATTTTTCTTAAAATGCATGTTAATCTACTCACTAGCTTTAATGCTCTACTCTTATACCAGCACCTTAATTATGGTAAAAGGAAAAAGTTTAAGTTAACATTTCAAAGCGTAGTTATGTGGTCAAACAGAAGATTAACAGAACTCCATGGCTTTACCATAGGGATATTTATCAAGAGAAAAAGAAGATACGTATTTGAATTTACGTGACACTTCCTGTGAAATATCTGGATTACCAGATTAGTCTGAAACAAATGCCTTCCAATTTCTATAGCATATGCCCAAGGCATTCTTCACAGTACCTGTTCAGGTCTTTTCTGCTAATTTTAAGCATCTACCCAAACATCTTCCCAGGCTTGTCATAATAAGCAAATAACCTCAGAGTAGACAAAGTGATTCAATCTAAGAACCTTTAATTTCTCTCCTTTTCACCTCAAAATTTTTATTCTCACACTTTCCCTTTCCTTTTGCTTCTCTTTCCGGGAAGTGGTTCTCCATCAACAAATACCAAACTTTCTGCCCTCTATTATTTATTCCATCTCTTCTCCCTGGTCCTTACTCTATGTAGAACCCCCATTGCCCCATTTTGATCCTTCAGTCTCTTCTTCACATCCAGAACTGTACCAGATTTACTCCCTTGGCACATTGATTAAAATTTATTTCCAGTTCCTTACGGAGGAGATATTAGAGACTGATCCCAGAACTCTGAAAATTTCAATGTGGCAGAATAATGTTATGTGTCCATAAACCTGGTTTCTTTTCCTTCAGCCTGCAGTTAGGTAGGGCCATGTCATTTATTTGTAACTATTAGACTACGGATATATGGGTTGAAGTAATGTTGGCCATTTCCAGTCATGGCCCATAACACTTCTCAAGAGATTCTTCACGTTCTATCTCTTCCCCTCCAACATGCACCCTTCAAGGTTGAAGATGGCACCACACAAGACAGAAGGAGCCAGTGTCCCAAATGACTAGACGGAGCAGAGTGCTCCACTCCCTACACCCCAGCACTGATTGGGTTGGATGTGATATAGTTGAATAATACACTTTTATTGTTTTAAGTCATTAATATTTTGAGATTAATATGCTAGTCTAGTTAGTGAAACTCGAACTCTGAGTTGTCTAATACGGTAGCCTCTAGCCACATGTAGCTACTTAAATTTTAATTAAAATTAAAATTCAACTCAGATATACTAGCCACATTTCAATTGCTCCATACCCACACTATTTAATTTAAATTTAAATAGCCACATGTGGCATGTAGCTCCATACTGGAAAGCACACGTGTAGAATATTTTCATCACAGAAAATTCTATTGGATAGTGCTGCCTTAACTATTAGAACTGTTCTTATTTTTTAAATAATCCCTAAAACAAAGAACTCCCTTCTTCTCTAATGGCAAATTCCAGTTTGCCTAAAAGAAGACTCAGAATGCTTTTCTTATATTGTTACCTTTGACTGTCACTAAATGAATAAATTTCCTGTCTTGCTCCTTCTGCCAAACTTCTTGAATGGGTGATCTTTAACTCCTTGCAATCTTGGCTTTTTTTTCCCACTGCTTACTTGTAATCAGTGTTGGCCACAACTCCTACCCAGACGTCTCCTAAATAGTTCTCTGAACCCACCTCTGTCCAGATCTATAGACATTCATTCCAATGCTTTAGTATCTCAAGGTCATCAAATGGTTTGGTGACATCTCAGTCAGACAGACCAGGTCAACTATGAACTATTTATGCCAAACCTGACATGGTTCATGTTTTCATTGCTATCCCATCAAAGTAACTACAGGCTTAAAAAAAAAATCTTTTGATGGAGTCTCACTCTGTCACCCTGACTAGAGTACAGTGGTGCTATCTCGGCTCCACTCACTGCAATATCCACCTCCTGGGTTCAAACAGTTCTCATGCCTCAGACTACCTAGTAGCTGGGATTACAGGTATGCACCACCACGCCTGGCTAATTTTTGTATTTTTAGCAGGGATGGGGTTTCGCCATGTTGGCCAGGCTGGTCTCAAACCCCTGGCCTCAAGTGATCAACCCACCTCCACCTCACAAAGTATTGGGATTACAGGCATGAGCCACCATGCCTGGCCTGCAGGCTCCTTTATTTTACAGAAAGCTTTACCATTTAAACACTGAAGATAGCACGAATCTCTGATGTTTGTAAGTTTAGAATAAAATTGAAATGAAAATTAATTCATTAGGAGGCAGTCTCAGTACTGAGCACAAAGCCTTTTAAAGCACAAGCAAATTAATGTGCTAGCCAGACCCTGTGAGAGAACTCCAGGCCAGCTTGCTAAAACTGAGCAGGAGAATTTGGAGACAGTCCAGAGGAGAGCCACAAAAACAACTGGAGCATGACAAGAATAATTTCAGTTCTGTTATAGAGAGGTCATCTATATCAGGTTTTTATGGAGTACCATGCGGAATGTTACAACATAAAGCATGGGGAACAGCTGTTGTGAGTCTTAACAAGAGACAGGACAGAAGGAATGAGAACAGGTGGAGATCAAGAATTTAGGTTTGATATGGGGTAAGATGGAACCATCAAAGAAAAGGATTCACACTGATTTTTGGCTGAGCAGAAGGCAGAATCTCCTCCAAAGGGCAATGCAAGTGCCCCCACCCATCTACATCCCCAGAAGAGCCGTCAAACTGTATTAAACTTGGAAAAAGCAATTTAACTTCAAGTGTGCTGCAAGAAAACTTCATAATAGTTCCCAAAATGTGCTAAAAAGCAAAGTCCAAAAAGACCATAAAGTCTGTACAGAAGTTGAAAGTGTGCATTCAGCTATTAAAACCTAGCAATTTAATTTCTTAGAAAAATGTAGCTGGAGTTCAAACTGTAGTAAGAAAGGCAAGTAAACTTAGTTGTGGTCAGGTGTAATGAAATTAATAGGACTGGCAGGGATGAATATAAATCAGAACAGGACTAACAGTTTGAAACATTAGATAGTCAAATACTCAGAACTGATGAGCTGAGCCACTACGCTGACAACTCTTCAAACCAAAGGTTTCACAAATTGCACAAGAACCTGGCCTAGATACCATTGTGTTGCTGGCATAAGATTAGAAGGGCCTGTTGGTTCAAATGTTGCTTTTGACAGAGCAGGTCAAACTTACCACAGCAAAGACATCATTTTTAAAAACCACCACTGTCCTTTAGTGCACTAATTTCTCTAATAATTAGGTGAATATTAGAAATAATAATATATTAAGTGCAGTATACTCCAATTTCAACAGAATGGTATTATTTCTGTAAAATGTTGATTTTTGAATTGTCATACTTTCTAAATACAAAAATGTCTCATAGCTTCCACAGTTACATACAAAAATTTCTCATAGCTTCCACAGTTACAAGATATTAAACATTTTGTACAATATTTGTAGAAATATGAAAAACCAATTTTTGTAGTTGCCTATGAAAATGTATACAAAATATCCAGTGTGAGCAACATGATAAAACCTCGTCTCTGTAAAAAATAATAATAACAAAAATTAGCCAGGCATGGTGGTGCACGTTTGTGTTCCCAGCTACCCAGGAAGCTGAGGTGAGATAACCTGTGCCCTGCAGATTGAAGCTGCAGTGAGCTGTGATTGCACCACTGCACTCTACCTTGGCTAACAGAGTGAGATTTTGTCACAAACATACAAAAAGAAACAAACATATACAAAATATATTAGAAAGTTGAGTTAATATCCTACAAAGTATTACATAATTTGCACAGGATTACGTGTATAAAAAGCTTTAAATTCAGAATAGCTTTTATTTCTGCAGAACTAAAAGTAGTGCATTAAAAAAAAGCGGGATGAGCATATCTTTTTAATTTGCTCTGCAGTGAAAAATACCTCAGTTAACATATAGGAAGCCAGTGCCATTTCTGTATCATTTGACATAGAAGGTGTTTTTTTTTTTTTCTTTTGAAGAAAGACTATTATGTCTTTTATTCTGTCCTTCTGATTTGGGTGTTAAATTACCCCCAATACATTTGCATAATATTCTGATTGCTACTGCTTAGGTGGTATATTTCATATGAGAACTATCTTTACATAATGGAAAAAACTATGGCAACCACTTCATTCATCAGAGAAATTGTGTTTTGTTCATTTGTAGTTTGTTTGCTAAATGACATTGGTTATTTAGACTCCTGGCATGCTTTTTCTCAAATGAAGATTTAAGAGTCATTTCCAATGTCTTTCTAACTTCTGGACAATTCCCAGTAGGCTATAGAATAAATGCTTTTCATATAATAGTCTCTAGTGTCTCCACTGTTGATTGGTTTACAGAAATGATGGTGGTGGGATGTGTGTGTGTGTGTGTGTGTGAAAATGACAACTGGCAGAAAACTAAAAATCAGAAGTACATTTTAATTCCTAGTTTAAAATATTAACTTTTTATTCATAAATGACATATTTAATAATAGAAAAAAGAAAAGGGAATAATTCGCACTTAAAATGAAAATTTTTTCTTAGCTATTTTAGTAACTTAAATATTTAAGGTATTAAAAGATGGAAACTGTGGGCCAAGCTCATGCCTGTAATCCCAGAACTTTGGGAGGCCAAGGTGGGCGGCTCACTTGAGGTCAAGAGTTTGAGACCAGCCTGGCCAACACAGCGGAACCCCATATATACTAAAAAATACCAAAATTAGCTGGGTGTGGTGATGGGCACCTATAATCCCAGCTACTTAGGAGGCCGAGGCAGGAGAATCGCTTGAATCCGGGAGGTGAAAGTTGTAGTGAGCCCAGATTGCACCACTGCACTCCAGCCTGGGCAACAGAGAGAGACTCTATCACACACAAAAAAAGATCAAAACTGTGTGGAAATGCAGCAGAAGTCACGTCAGACTGACTGGAATCAGAGTTTAAGGTCCAGGGGAAAGACATTTGGTGTCCACCAGCATTTCCTAACTCTCCTCAGAAATAGTCTCTGTTTTGTCAGACCAAGGGGTGCAAGGTAGGATGTAGCCATAGCTTTCCAATATAAATCTCAAAATATGGAGAAGAAGACTCATTAACATTTGGCAAGTGTATAGTCTGTTATTTAAGAGTTTTCCTTGTATAGACACACAGACATACATACATTCACCCAACCTTATGTGGAAGATTTCCACATAAAAAAATATTGGTGTTCACAACAGTGTAGTACTGGCATAAAGACAGACATAAAGACAAATGGAATAGAACAGAGGCCCAGAAATAAACCCTTACATATATGGTCAAAATTTTTTTGACAAGGATGCCAAAACAATTCACTCTTGTGAAAGGGGAAAGGACAGTCTTTTCAGCAAGTTGTGCTGGGTAAACTAGAATGAAGAATGCAAAAGAATGAAGTTGGACCCTGCTATAGTCTGAATGTTGTGTCTCTCCCATAATTCGTACATTGAAACCTAATCCTCAAGGTGATGGTATTAAGAATTGGGGCTTTTGGGAGATAATTAGGTCATATGGACTTTGCTTCACAAATGGGATTAGTGCCCCTGTAAAAGATGCCTGAAGGAGCTTGTTTCATCTGTGAGGATACAGGGAGAAAGTACTACCTATGAGGAATGCACCCTCACCAAACACTGAATCTGCTGGTGCCTTGATCTTGGACTTCCCAGCCTTCAGAATTATGAGGAATAAATTCTGTCATTTAGAAATTGTCCAGTCTCAGCAGGGTGCAGTGGATCATGCCTGTTAATCCCAGCATTTTGGAGGCTGAGGCTGGTGGATTGCTTGAGCTCAGGCGTTTGAGACCAGCCTGGGCAACATAGGGAAACCCCAACTCCATCAAAAACACACAAAAAAATTAGTTGGGTGTGGTGGTGCATGCCTGTAGTCCCAGCTACTCAGGAGGCTGAGGTCAGAGGACCACTTGAGCCCGGGAGGTGGAGGTTGTGGTGTGTGATTACGCCACTGCACTCCAGCCGGGGTGACAGAGTGAGGCCATCTCAAAAAGAAAAAAAAGAAATTACCCAGTTTATCTAGGATGCAAGGATGGATCATCATACTCAAATCTATAAATGCAATACACCACATTAACAGACTAAAAGACACAAACCATTTGATCATTTCAATAGATGTAAAAAAAAGCATTTGACACAATTCAGCATCCTTTCACAAAAAAAAAAAAAAACTCTCAGCAAATTAAGTATAGAAGGAATGTACCTCAACACATACGTGACAAACCCATAGTCAACATTATACTCAATGGTGAAAAGTTGAAAGCTTTGCTTATAAGATCAGGAACAAGACAAGGATGATGTATTAATCTGTTCTCTCACTGCTATAAATATATTATCAAAAGAGGCTTAATTGACTCACCGTTCTGCGTGGCCATGGCTGGAGAGGCCTCAGGAAACTTACAATCATGGCAGAAGGCAAAGGAGAAGAAAGGTATGTCTTACATGATGGCAGGCAAGAGAGACAGAGAGACAGAGAGAGAGAGAGAAAGAAGGGAAGAACCAGACACTTATCAAACAACCAGATCTTGTGAGAACTCACTCAGTATCACAAAAGCAGCATGAGGAAAACTGTCCCCATGATCCAAGTACCTCCTACCAAGTCCCTCCCTCGACTTGTGGGGATTACAATTCAAATTACAATTTGATATGGGATTTGGATGGGGACACAGTCAAACCATATTAGATGCCCACACCTTTCACATCTACTCAACATAATACTGTAAGTTTTAGGCAGAGCAATTGGGCAAAATAAAGAAATAAAAGGCATACAAATTTGAAAGGAAAATGTTAAATTGTCCCTGTTTACAGATGACATGATCTTATATATTAAAAAACTCTAAAGACTCCACAAAAAATAAACAAACAAAAAACCATTAGGACTAATAAAGTCAGTAAAGTTGAAGGATGTAAAATCAACATACAAAAATCAGTTGTGTTTCTACACACTAATAACAAACTGTCCAAAAAGGAAATAAAAATCTTTTACAATAGCTAGAAAGAAAAAAAATACTTAGAAGTAAATTTAACTAAAGAGGTAAAAGATCTGTCCACTGTAAACTTTAAAACATTAATGAAAAAAAAATTGAAGACATAAATAAATAAAAAGATTTCCCATGTTCATAGATTGGAAGAATTAATATCGTTAAAGTGTCCATAATACCCAAAGTGATCTACAGATTCAATGCAATCTCTATCGAAGTCCTAATGACAGTTTTCACAGAAATAGAATAAACAATCCTAAAGTTTGTGTGGAACCACAAAATACTCCAAATAGCCAAAGCAATCTTGAGCAAAAAGAACAAAGCTGGGGTGTTGACACCATGTGACTTCAAAATATACCACACAGCTACAGTAATCAAAACAGTATGATAAGGCTGGGCATGGTGACCCATGCCTATAATAGCAACACTTTGGGAGACTGAGGCAGGAAGATTGCTTGAGCCCAGGAGTTCAAGACCAACCAGGGCAACATAGGTAGACCCTGTCTCTGCAAAAATTTTTTTAAATGCTGGGTATGGTGGTGTGTGCCTGTGGCCCCAGCTACTCAGAAGACTGAAGTGGGAGGACTGCTTGGGCCTGGGAGGTCTAGGCTGCAAAGAGTCATGATTGCACCACTGCACTCTAGCCTGGGCAACACAGTGAGATCCTGTCTCAAAACAGGCCTCAAGGAAACAGCACGATAGCCAGGTGCAGAGGCACATGTCTGCAGTCCCAGCTACTAGGGAGGCTAAGGCAGGAGGATTACTGGAGCCCAGGAGTTCAACACCAGCCTGGGCAACATAGTGAGACCCTGTCTCTAAAAACACAAATAAGTAAAACAGCACGGTACTGGCATAAAAACAGACACAGACCAATGGAACAGAATAGAGAGCCCAGAAATAAATTCAGACATTTATGGTCAATTGATTTTTTGTTTGTTTTGAGACAGGGTCTCCCTTTGTCACCCAGGCTGAAATGCAATGATGCTATTATAGCTTAGTGTAGCCTTGAGCTCTTGGGCTCAAAGGATCCTCCTGCCTCACCCTCCTGAGTAGCTAAGATTACAG
Organism: Cacajao melanocephalus; assembly: GCA_963573385.1. Classification (NCBI taxonomy): domain Eukaryota; kingdom Metazoa; phylum Chordata; class Mammalia; order Primates; family Pitheciidae; genus Cacajao; species Cacajao melanocephalus. Next base: position 16,103 of record CAUYLG010036909.1, read on the forward strand.
GTGTGCCCCATCATGCCCAGCTAATTAAAAAAACAAATTTTTTTTAGAGTCAGGGGCTTGCTATGTTGCCCAGGTTGGTTTCAAACTCCTGGCCTCAAGCAACTCACACATCTCAGCCTCACAATGTGCTTGAGTTACAGGCATGAGCCAATATGCTCAGCCTACAGTCAACTGATTTTTGACAAAGGTGACAAGAACACAGAATTATCAGAGAACACTCTCTTCACTCAGCGGTGTTGGGACAACTGGATATCCATATGCAGAGGAATAAAACTAGTATTTCACACCATATTAAAAAATAAACTACATATGAATTAAAGACTTAAATACAAGACCTAAAACTGTAAAACTACTAGAAGAAACCATGGAAGAAAAGCTCCATGCCATTCATCTAGGCAATGATTTTTTGGGATACAAACCCAAAAGCACAGGCAACAAAAACAAAAATTGACAAATGGGATTGCATCAAACTAAAAATCTCTTGCACAGGCAAGGACGCAATCAACAGAGTAAAGAGAAAACCTGTAGAATGGAAGAAAATATCTGCAAATCATACATCTGATAACAGGTTAATATAAAAAAAAAAACTCAAATAACTCAGCAATGAGAAAACAAAGAACCCAACTTAAAAATTGGCAAAGGACCTGAGTAGGCATTTCTCCAAAGAAGGCACAAAAAGATCCAACAGGTATATGACGAAGTGCCCAAATCAACAATCATTAGAGAATGATGATTAAAATCACAGTGAGATATCACTTTACACCTGTTAGAATGACTGTTATCAAAAAGACAAAACATAACAAGTGTTGGAGAGGATGTGGAGAAAAGGAAACCCTTGCACATTGTTGGTGGGAACATAAATAAGTACAGCCACTGTGAAAAACAGTATGGCGGTTCCTAAAAAAAAATAAAAATTAAAAAATTACAAAAGTATCCACTAATCCCAGTACTAAGTATATATCCAAAATAAAGGAAATAAGTATGTGAAACAGATATCTGCACCCTGATGCTTATTGCAGCATTATTCACACTAGCCAAGATGAAATGAACCTAAGTGTTCATCAACAGATGAATGAGAAAATGCATATGTATGCAATGGAGTGTTGTTCAGCCTTGAAAGAAGGAAGAAATCCTGTCACTAGCAACAACATGTTTAAATCTAGAAGACATTATATTAAGTGAAATAAGCCAGGAACAGAAACACAAATATATCACATAATTTCACTTATATGTGGGATCTCAAAAAGTTGAAGTCATAGAAGTAGAGAATATTGTAGTTACCAGGGACTTGCAGGAGAGGTTGGGGAAACAAACAAACAAACTACCTATTTCAAAATATTTTGTTATAGCAGCCTGAACAGACTAAGACAGACCCTTACCCAATACCATGTATAAAAACTGACTCAAATAGATCAAAGACCTAAATGTCAGACCTAAAACTGTAAGAAGTAAACATAAGTGAAAAGTGTCACAACATTTGGCAATGACTTATTGGATAAGACACCAAAAGCATAGGCCACAAAAGTAAAAAAAATAGGCTAGGTGGAGTGGATCATGCCTGTAATCTCAGTACTTTGGGAGGCAGAGGTGGGAGGATTGCTTGAGGCCAGGAATTTGAGGTTACAGGGAGCTATGATTGTGCCACTGCACTTCAGCCTGGGCAACAGAGTGAGACCCTGTCTCTTAAAAAAATAGACTGGATATCATACAAATTGTTAAATTTGTGCATCAAAAGATACTATTAAGAGAGTAAAAAGGCAACCCACTAAATGGGAGAAAATATTTGCAAGAAAAAATTTGCAAGTATATAGTCATTCACCATTTAATGATGGGGATGCATTCTGAGAAATGCCTCATTTGGTGATTTGGCCTTTGTGAGAACAACATAGAGTGCATTCTATGTGGTAAAATACAGATAACATTAAATTTACCATCGACCATTTTTAAGTGTATAGTTCAGTGGTATTAAACACATTCATAATATTGTGCAACCATCACCATCTATCTCCATAATTTTTTATTTGTCCTTTTGTAACTGGCTTACTTAGCATAATGTCCTCAAGAATCATCCACGTTGTAGCCTTTGTCAGAATTCCAGAACTACATTACAGTGCTTGCCTAGTAAGGGAATTGCTGCTGCGAACCCCGGAACCAGCTACATTTGCTGAGGTTAGGCAACTCTTGCTGCCGAAACAAACTGCAGAATATACTGCCTTTGCTGCTACCAATGCCAGCAAAAATAGACACCAGCGACACGAGCCACCCAACAGAACCCTTTGTTGGTGTATATAATTAGTGGAACCTTAGTAGTGTATAAAATTAGTCCAGCCGGGAGCGGTGGCTCACGCCTGTAATCCCAGCACTTTGGAAGGCCGAGGCGGGCGGATCACGAGGTCAAGAAATCGAGACCATCCTGGCCAACATGGTGAAACCCCGTCTCTACTAAAAATACAAAAATTAGCCGGGCATGGTGGGACGTGCCTGTGGTCCCAGCTACTCCGGAGGCTGAGGTGGAAGAATCGCTTCAACTCAGGAGGCGGAAGCTGCAGTGGGCCGAGATTGCGCCACTGCACTCCAACTTGGCGACAGAGCAAGACTCTGTCTCAAAAAAAAAAAAAAAAGTTAGTGCATATCCCATTCCAGTAGTAAGGGAGGCTGGATATATTTTTTTCCTTCAAATTCTGTCTTGGAATGTAGGATTCATGATGTGGGAGATTATAAAAATGTGGATGATGTTCAAAAGATTTTGGACAGTCATAAATGACAGATATTCATTATATAGTACCTGTCTCTTCCTTCACATTCACTTTCTACATCCCTCCAAAGTCACCAAAATTCTGGCTAATTTGCCTCATAAATAGCTCAGGCATATATTTACTTTCTCTATCTTCCCTGACATTTCTTTAGTGTAAGTCACTCCATGGGGATGGGAAATAAGAGGTAGATAAGAGAAGGAAAAGAGAGATGCCTTGAAATTTTTGGGTTCTCTGTATAAACGCTGTCAAGTTAAAATTTAATTTTAGGTAGTGCCAAAGGCAGAAAGAAATCTAAATTTTCTTCAAAGTAACAATATATTGTTCTTTTTAACTGAAACAAGACTTTCTGGATCTCTCTCTCTCTCTCTCTGTCTTTTTTTTTTTTTCTTCAGTCAAGGAAGGCTCTGTTGCTCAGGCTGGAGTGCAGTGGCACCATCACAGCTTGACCTCCCTGGCTCAAGGAATTCTCCCACCTCAGTCTCTCAACTAGCTGAGACTACACGTGCACACCACCACACCTGGCTAGTTTTAACTTTTTTTTTTTTTAATAGAGCTAGGGCCACCATGCCTGGCTACTTTAATTTTTTTTTGGTAGAGACAATGTCTCTCTCTGTTGCTCAGGCTGGTTTCCAGCTCCTGGGCTCAAGTGATCCTACCAACTCGGCCTCTTAAAGTGCTGGAATTACAGGTGTGAGATCTTTTTACTTACAAACGCATCCAAGCACTCTGTGTCGGTGGTACACACTCTTGGGACAGGGAAGTTAGACTTTAAATTGTGGCCATGGCTTCTTTCCTCTTTCTGTAATCTTGAGCAGTCTCACAACTCTCAGAACTTAATTCATTATAGAAGTATTAGAGAATTTCTGTGAGATAATCAGGCATAAATTTTTAAAGCACTAATATTGCTGAGATGTCCAAATGACTACATAAATTATCATCCACCTACATGCTAAACTGCTATGTAGCCAGTAAAAAGAATGAAGCTACTCTAAATGTACTAATAGAAACAGTTTCCAAGGTATTCTGAGTGAAGAAAACACAGTATAGAACAATGTATATAGTATGCTACCATTTTTTATATGTGTGCATGCCTTCACATCTGTGTAGGGGTATAGGCATATTTAAGCTTGTAAATTCACAGGTCTTTGGAAGGATACACAAGGAACTGGCCAATAGTGGTTGCCTTCAGAGAAGAGAACCTCCCTACTGGAGGTGGGGATGATGGAAGGGGCGGGGGACAAAGAGGGTGGAGATTGAACCTCTGAATTTTGTTCCATGTGCATATATCACAAATTCAAAAAAAAAAAGATACAGTTAATTTTTTTAAGAACCTGGAATTAAGCCCTATCTATGAAAGCTGAATAGATCAAAGTGAGAGATAACTGAATTTGAAGTCCAGGTACAGCAGAAGTTTGGGGCTCCTCTGTTACCCATGCTTATCCACACCTTTATTTTTTCTTTTCCTAAAGCATCTGGGCCTTTAGTTCAAATATTGGCAGATCTACGGTTTACTAGGTAGAATTTTTGTTATGGCATACATCAACATATTCCAAGTTTCTCTGCTTGGATGGAATAGACGCGTTAAATTCTATTAAATGAGTAAATTGTGAAAAATAGAAGGACTTTCAATAGGCATTGTTTTTCAGGATCTTAGAAACAGTTATGCCTCATAGTTTTATAATGTCTGTAGCATACCTTTTGCAGTCTACAGAATGCACTCACGTACATTATCAGCTGATCCTTCGCAGAGAAGCCCATGTGATTCTTTTCTATTCTCAGCTTTGTCCATGAACTAAAATTAGAACTAGGTTGACATTACATTTCACTTGGTTACAGCTGACTGGGGATTTTAATCATTTGGAGCCACATTGAAAAAAAAATCCCCCTGCAATCTACTTTTAACTGATAGTCACTAACTTTGGTTATGTGAACTTTAGCGTCCACCAATATTGGTAAGTATTCGACAATGGTAAGTATTTTTCAGAAACATTTATTCCTTTATTCTTCACATATAACTAGATTGCTGCTGATACCTGTACCGTGTCTGTATTGGCCAGAATGTCCAAACAAACTGGAATTAAATTTAAAAGTATTTTTGTGGGGAGTTCATCGTTGCTCATATAATTGTGCTCCTCTGGAAGACAGATTTCCCCAGAAGTAAGAAACAATTCTCCTGCAATTCGTTTGCTATGATTACCTTACTGCCACACTATGTGCTTTTTTTATTATGGTAATAATCAAAGCAGAGAGCACAGTTCTGTGCTGGAGGAAGAAATACATCATTATTGACTTGTGTTTCCCTAAGGGAAGTTGGTCATTATAGAAAAACTGATGGATAAGCAACATTTAATGGCAAATGAGAAAATGAATTAGCAAATGGATGAATCATTTTACATGTCTAGTAAAACACATGTATACATGTAGATACTTGGGATTTTTTAAATATTTGTATTATTTCAAAAACTTGTATTAGCAAAAACTTCAAACTTTCTTAAATCAGAGACAATAAATTGTAAATGGATTGTGACATGCTCAGGAAGTTGGATTACCAGTGTATGTATCCCAAGGTTTCTTCATAGCAAAGAGATCTTACATTCTGTTCCTGAGTAAATTCAGAAGGCCTTGCTTAGAAATTCTCTCAACAATTTCTTGCATATGCCAATTATTTATCAATATTGAAATTTTAAACTTATTTTCTGTAATATAGTTCTTCTCCTCTGTCTCTCACACAAACATATACTGCATAGTATTAGTTTAAAAAATCAATAATTTAGAAGAGGTTAATAATGAAAAAGATTATCCTATTCCTCTCTATCACTAGTCCTGCTCCCTAGAAGAATCATTTTAAGCATTTTGGGATTTAGTTTTCAGTGGTTATCTCCATATTTCTTTTTTTTTCTTTTTCAAAGACAATTGCATGCTATTTTTAATCAACTTTAGACATTATCTGTGGAGCTTCATTATGAGAATTCCCTTATACTGCCATAGGGTTATATCCCTATTTTTAGTTTCTCTCTTGATTATCTTCATAATTTTAAGCAAATACTTTAATCTTTATTTCTTGTTCCATGAAGTACACACAGTATCTGTTGATTCCCCACTTTGACAATGTGGATATTGGTGTTCCTATCATTTACTTCTTTATCTCATTTCCTTCTTTCACATTCTGTTAAAATTACTGTTACTGGGCCGGGCACGATGGCTCACCCCTTTAATCCCAGCACTTTAGGAGGCTGAGGTGGGTGGATCACGAGGTCAAGAGACCGAGACCATCCTGGCCAACATGGTAAAACCCCGTCTCTACTAAAAAATACAAAAAATTAGCTAGGCATGGTGGCACATGCCTGTAGTCCCAGCTACTCGGAAGGCTGAGGCAGGAGAATCACTTGAACCTGGGAGGCAGAGGTTGCAGTTAGCCGAGATCACGCCACTGCACTCCAGCCTGGGACAGAGCGAGACTCCGTCTCAAAAAAAAAAAGTACTGTTACTGTTATGTTTTCAAGACATATGGCATTTATATTGTGTTCTGTAACCTTCAGTAAGTCTTCATTACTTTTTTATAAGTTGATGTATTTCAAAAGACCAATATAGGGTTTACAGTATCATAACTATGTAATTTCTGTTTTCTGCAGAGCCAATATTTCCTTGCAGTATCAACGTCATATTCATTGTACTAAAGAAGAATGTTAAAATAGATTCTCCCTTCCTGACCTTCAATAATTGCTCAAAATCATGCCACATTTTGTTGGCTTTATATATACGGACTGTGCCTTTCTTGTAGTGTCTTCCTCAACATAATTTCTGACTGCCTTTCTTTTTGCTTATTGGGAGAAGAAATTTCCTCTTTTCACCATATCTCCAATGTCACATGGTTTTTCTCCCACTTAATTCTAGCTATTAATTTTTATAATTCATTGGATGGATACTGCCATTTTGTTTTTTTTTTTGTTGTTTTTTTTTTTTTGGTGAGACAGAGTTTCCCTCTTGTTGCCCATGCTGGAGTGCAATGGTGCAATCTCGGCTCACTACAACCTCTGCCCCTTGGGTTCAAGTGATTCTCCTGCCTCAGCCTCCCAAGTACTTGGGATTACAGGCAGGGCCGCCACCCCAGGCTAATTTTATATTTTTTAGTGGAGATGGGGTTTCACCATGTTGGTCAGGCTGTTCTTGAACTCCTGACCTCAAGCAATCCACCCGCCTCTGCCTCCCAAAGTGCTGGGATTAAAGACGTTAGCCACTGTGCCCAGCTATTGCTTTTAATACATTGTTTCACTTTATTTTTAATTTTTTTACTGTCTTGAAAAACATTGCTGGGAACAGTCTTCTTCATGTTTCCTAGGGGAGACACATCCTTCCTCTAGGTATATAACTTTGAATGGAATTACTGGATCATAAGCTGTGTTTATCTTTAACGTTACTACATAAGTATTTCAAAATAGTTAATACTAATTTACAGTTTCACCAATATACTAGCAGTGCATGAGGATTTCTGTAACTCAAATTCTCACCAACACTTGGTGTAGTCAGCCTTTTGAATTTTAGCCATTCTGATAGATGTTCATTGGTTTCTTACTGTTTTTAATAAGATGGAGCATAATTTCATATGTTTTTGGTCATTTGGATTTTTTTTCTCCACAAGGCAAGTTCTACCATTTGGATTTTATTTTTTGAAAATTTCCTGTTCAATTGTATTTTGTGTTGCCTTTTCTAGTTGATTTTTAGGAGTTCTTTATGTATTCTAGATGTAGTTCACTGGTGGTTACATATATTGCCAATATCTTCCCGAACTAATGTACATGGTATTCCTTTTATTTTCTAAGTGATGACTTTCAATAAGTTCTTAATTGTAACATAGACCAATTTATCAGTCTGTGTTAGGCTGTTCTTGCATTGCTTTAAAGAAATACCTGGCCAGGCACAGCAGCTCATGTCTGTGATCCTAGCACTTCTGGAGGCCAATGCAGGAGGACTGCTTGAGCCCAGGAGTTCAAGACCAGCCTGGAAAATGTGGAGAGATCCTGTCACTATGGAAAAATAAAAATTTTAAAAAGCTGGCACACTGGTTCTCGCCTGTAGTCCCTTGATAGTCTCTTCATTTATTTAGGTCTTCTTTTATTTCACTCTAATTTTTAGTTTTCTGTATAGAGGTTTTACACATCCTGTTTATTGTTAAGGATTTTATTTTTATGCTATTGAAAATAGCATATTTTTAACACTTTAATATCTATTCTGAAGGCTGAGGCAGAGGGAGCCCAGGAGATCAAGGCTATTGTAAGCCATGATTGTGCCACTACATTCCAGCCTTGGTGACAGAGTAAGCCTGTCTCAAGAAAACACACACACACACACACACACACACACACACACACACACACCTGCTACTGGGTAAATTACAAAGAAAAGAGGTTTAACTGGCTCACGATTCTGTAGGCTTTCAGGAAGCATGGTGCTGACATCTGCTTGGCTTCTAGTGAAGCCTCAGGGAGTTTTCAATCATGGCAGAAGGTGGAGGGGGAAGCCTGCTTCCCACAAGGTCAGAGCAAGAGCAAAAGAGGAAGCAGGTGGAGGTGTCACGCACTTAAACAACCAGATCTCGCAAGAACTCACTGTTTTAAGGACAGCACCATGCCATAAGGGATCCTCTTCCATGATCTAATCACCTCCTACCTAGCCCCACCTCCAACATTGGGGATTACAGTTCAACATGAGATTTGGTGGGAACATATATTCAAACTATGTCACTATCTTTTCCTTTATGGATATGCTTTGTATTCTGTTTTAAAAAGCATTCTCTACTTTAAGGACATGAAGATAAATCCTATATTGTCACCCAAATGCTTTACTTTTTCTACTTTCACTTTTAGGTCTACAATTCACATATAATTAATTTTGGTAATATATAGATATTGAACTGTACCAATATAATTCATCCTAAAAAATTATTTCCATGGCCAGGTGTGGTGGCTCATGCCTGTAATCCCAGCACCTTAGTAGGCCAAGGCAGGCAGATCACTTGAGCCCAGGAGTTCAAGACTAGCTTGGGCAACAGGGTAAAACCCCATCTCCACAAAATACAAAAATTAGCCAGGTGTGGTGGTGTGCGCCCATAGTCCCAGCTTCTTTGGAGGCTGAGGTGGGAGGTGGCTTGAGCCCAGGAGGTGGAGGTTGCAGTGAGCCAAGATCATGCCACTGCTCTCCAGTTTGGGCAACAGAACCAGACCCTGTCTCAAAACCAAATATTTCCACAATGTTCTGCAGTGCCTTTGTGTATGAGTCTATTTCTGGGGTTCCTTATTTAAGTACACTGATATGTTTGTCTATGGCACCAATAACATTATCTAGTACCATAGCTTTAAAAGAGATCTTGACGAATATGGAATAAATCCTTCCACTCTAGCTTTCTTTGGCAAGAGTATCTGGGCTATTTTGTATTCTTAGAATTGTCACTAAAAATTAGAAACTGAATGCCAAGTTACTCCTCTCCTTCTCCAAATGAAATTTTTATTGAGATTGATTATAGTTCAATCTGGGGATAATTTTTACAGATTGAGTCCTTCAATCAATGAATATAATGTATATCTCTTCATTTATTTAGATCTTTAATTTCACTCCAATTTTTAGTTTTATGTATAGAGGTTTACACATCCTGTTTATTGTTAAGAATTTGATTTTTATGCTATTTAAAATAGTATCATTTAAATAATTTAATATCTATTTTCTCCTGGAATATAGATACATAATTGATTTTTCAAAATATTGACTTGCCAGAAATCTTGCTAAACATTGTTATTAATTCTATATATTTAGCTGTAGATTCTCTTGAATTTCCTAGTTCATAATTGTACACGTGGAAATGTCATTTTGTTTTTTATTCCTTTTCAGACTTTATGCCTTTTATTTCTTTTTCTTGCTTTTATGCAATGGGTAGAGCCATTATACAGTATTGAATGGAAGTAGTGAGAACGGACATCTTTTTCTAATTTTAAATGAAAGGCTTACACTGTTACACTATTAAGTTTGATTGCTGCAGGTTTTTATTAGATATGGTTTGTTAGGTTGAAGAAATTATCTTTTATTTATAGTATGTTAAGAGTTGTTTTAATCACATGATATTAAATTTTAATGATTTTCTACATCTATTGGAATGATAATATTTTTTCTCTTCTAGTTTATTAATTCAGAATATTACATTAATTGATTTCTCAAACAAAGATAAGCAAACAAATCTTAATCTCTGGAATAAACCCAGCATGGCTATAATGTATTTATTTGTTTTATGGTTTTTGTTTGTTTGTTTGTTTGTTTTTGAGATGGAGTCTGGCTCTGTCACCCAGGCTGGAGTGTAGTGGTGCTATCTCAGCTCACTGCAACTTCCACCTCTTGGATTCAAGTGATTCTCCTGCTTCAGCCTCCCCAGTAGCTGGGATTACAGGTGCACGCCACCATGACTGGCTAATTTTTGTATTTTTTATTTTCATTTTCTATTTTTTTTGGAGGCAGATTCTCACTCTGTCGCCGAGGCTGGAGTGCAGTGGCATGATCTCGACTCACTGCAACCTCTTAATTTTTTGTATTTTAGTAGAGACAGGGTTTCACCATGTTGCCCAGGCTGGTCTCAAACTCCTGAGTTCATGCAATCCACCCGCCTCAGCCTCCCAAAGTGTTAGGATTACAGGCATGAGCTACCATGCCTGGCCTCTTTTGTATTTTTTTAGTAGGGATGGGTTTCACCAAGTTGGCCAGGCTGGTCTTGAACTCCTGACCTCAAGTGATCTGTCTGCCTCAGCCTCCCAAAGCTCTGGAATTACAAGCATGAGCCACTGCACCAAGCCAGTATTTTCTTTTTCACATATTACCAGATATGGTTTGCCAGTATATTGTGTAGTACTTTTCTCTATAATATATTTGCTAGTGAGATTAGTCTGTATTTTTCTTTCTGGAATTACCATTCTTAGGGTTTGGTATCAAGGTTATGCTAATCTCATAATCTGAATTGAGAAGTCTTTCCTTTCTGTTCTCATGAAGAGTTTGTGCTATGGGTACTGTTATTTTTACCCCTCAAATGCTTGGTAGAATCTGCTATTGAAGTAATCTCTAGGACCAGCAGTTTTTGGTGGAGAGATTTTTAGATTATTATTATTGTATTCTATTGTGTCATTTAAAAATTTTATACATGTATGCGCTTATCTATGATATGCCCTTCTGCTTTCTTTGGGTTTGTTTTGCTTTCTTAAACTTCTTGAGATGGATGTAAAGTTTTTAGCCTCATTTCTTCTAAAATCTATATATAAGGCTAGAAATTTCCCTCTACTATATTACCTATATTCCATACATTCTGATTTGTGATATTTTTGTTAATTCAGTTCAAAATGCTTTCTTATTTTCATTATGATAGCTTCTTTGACTTTTTTATTATGATAGCTTCCATGTGTTTTTTTTAAAACATTATGTATTCTGTCATTGTAGGATATAGTTCTTTATTTATCATTTAATTACATCTATTTATTGTGTAGTTCAAATCTTCAGTATTCTTCCTAAGATTTAAACTGCTTGTTCAATCAATTGCTGAAAAAAATGGTTAAAATCTTCCACTTCAATTCTGGATTCCTTGATTTTTCCCTTTAGTTCCATCAATTTTCCTTCACATATTTGGAAGCCATGTTATTAAAAGTATACAGTTTAAAGTTGTTTTATATTTCTTGTGGAATGAATCTTTTATTATTATATGATTGATCTTTTATGTCTGGAAAGTATTTGTGCCTAAAGTCCATTTTGTCTGCTATTAATATATTGATACTAGCCTTCTTTTGCTTAGTGTTTCCATAGTATATCTTTCTCAGTTCTCAAAAAATTTAATTGATTAGCCAGATGTGGTGGCACATGCCTATACTTCCAGCTACCTGAGAGGCTAAGGCAGGAGGATCACTTGAGCCCAGAGGTTGAGGCTGCAGTGAATCATGATCCTGCCACTGCATTGAAGCCTGGGTGATAGAGTGAGACTTTGTCTCGAAAAAGCAAAGAAGGAAGGAAGGGAGGAAGGGAGGGGGGGAGGGAAAGACAGAAGGAAGGAAGGAAGGAAATAAAAAAGAAAAAAAATTAATTGAAATATAATCCATATATAAATTTTTTTAGTGTACAACTCAGTGGTTTTTAATATATTCAAGAGTTATACAATCATCATCACTAATTCTAGAACATTTTCATCACTCAAAAAACTGTACAGTTAGCAGTTACTCCCTATTTCTCCCTCTACAAAACCCCTGGGTACCATTAAGCTACTTTTTGAATCTATAGATTTGCCTATTCCGGACATTTCATGTAAATAAGATTATATATGTGGTCTTTTGTGTCTGCCTTCTTTCACTTAGCATAATTTTGTTCAATGTTTATTTATACTGTGGCATGTATCTATACTTCATTCATTTTTATGGCCAAATAATATTTCATTGTATGGATATACCACATCTTGTTTATACATTCATCAACAAATGGCCATTTGTATTGTTTCCACCTTTTAGCTATTACAAATACTGTTTCTATCAACATTCATGTACAGGATTTTGTGAGAATATACGTTTTCATTTCTCTTGGATATATACCTAGAAGTGGACCTTTTTCTATTTTTGTACTGTCCTCTTTTCTCTATCTTTGTTTTTTAGGTGTGCCTCTCATAAACAACACTCAGGATTTTCTCTTTTCTTTAATTGGATGATCTTTGTATATTAACTTGGAACACTTAGTCATCAGGGAAGTACAAATTATGACCATCCTGGGATATCACTTTATGCAGTAGTATGTTGGTGAGGATGTATATCAATGGGGACCCTTATACAGTGGTAGTAAGAGTATAAATGGCCACAGTCAATTTGGAAAACAATTGGCTCTGTCTTGTAAATTGGAACATGTACATACAGTACGATCCAGCAATTCTAATTCTAGATACGTACCCAATAGAAATAATTCCACTTGAACACCAAGAAGATAAAACAATAATTTTAGAAACATTATTGCTTATAATAGCAAAGCTCTGGGACTCAAATATTCACATTCATTAGAATGGAAAAACTGTGGCATAGTTATATATTTTGGAGATCATGGCATATGAATATATGATACTTATCCTTTTTTTTGAACTATATAATTTCCCATGATATGGGTAGACTATAGTTTACTGATGAAATGTTAGGTTGTTTCAATACTTTGCTGTTATAAAAAACACTGCAAATAACTTTGAAAATATTTGAAGTATAAATTAAGTGTGGATGAGCATTTGTTTGATAGATATTACCAAGTTTCTCTCCACACAGAATATAACAATACCACCATTGATGCATGAAAATGTCTGTTTCCCTATGTTGTTGCAAATTTCATTGCTTCCTTTTCCAACTACATTACTTTCTATTTACTTTACTTGCATTACAGTCTTCCTATAATGTTGAGTAGAAGTGATTGTGGATGTCTTTGTATTCCTGAATTTGAAAGGAAATAATTTAAATAATTGTAAATCAAGTCTTTTATTATTGCTAATTTGGTAAAAAAAATCATTATGATTATTTTAAGGTCATAGGACATTCCATAAAATGTACCTACCGTAATTTATATAACCATTCCCCTATTACTATTTTCCTCTCACTTCTGAAATTCAGGTCAAAATCCTTAATACTGCCATCTGTCCATTTGCAATTTATTTTACACAAAAAGAAAGAATCCCAATATGCTAATCACTTAACTGAATTTCCACTCGTGCATATGGTATCCTGATTAGATTGATATCTCAAGATGCCAGTCTTTTAAAAATATCCATTATATAACTATTTTCCTATAATTAGACATGAAGACTAGTTGCAGTTTTTCATTATTGTGAATTACATAATAACAAAAGAATCATATGTTAGATATGAGATCCCCAAGACAATTATTCATTTTTTTTAAAGCTTAATTTTCTCATCTACATATTAGTTAATAAAAGTACCTATATTATAGTATTTTATGAGAACTCTTAAGTATGATATGGCATGTAAAGTATATAAAATAACTTTCGGAGCATGGAATGTGTTCTATAAATATTAGCTATTATGATCATTATGATACTCAGTGAACAGTCTGAAACATTGCTTCTTTTCTCTGGTACAATTAGGTCCTTTCTAAAATGGCATCTATGATTCAGCTATTCAAAACCTAATGAAGTTGGTGACTCTATGACAATGTGGAGGAATCATGACAGAAAATGTGGTTTGTACTGGGGCTGTCAATGCTGTAAAGGAAGTTTGGGAAAAAAGAATAAAGAAACACAACGAAGACCTGAAGCGAGAGAAGGAATTTGAACGCAAGTATGCTAAACCATATTTATTATCTTGAATTAGTGAAAATTCATATTATCATCACCATAAAAAAGAGCATCTAAATGCCTTATTATTGAGTTTGATATAGATTTTTATTTACTGAAAACTCAAAATATGCTTAAAGGAAACAGCTGACTCAATTAAATTTGTCTACGTGATAGGAGTCACAAAAAATACACATGTGAAAATAGTAACTATCTTACGCCCTCATATGACTGTGTTTAACATTCATCAAAGTTTGATTAGTATTATATAGTCTAATTTTTAGGACTGTATGTTCAGGATTATATGCCCTAGGATCTAAAACAACATTTGGCAGTAGAAGGTACAGTAGATTCTCAACTATTTGAATAGCTGTGTGTTCTAGCCAGGGCTGCTGGATCACTTGATTCTTTGATTTGGGCTATATTTATTTGACTCTCATTTCCTCTGCCTCCATTTTATCTTACCTACTTTCCTAATTGGATATCTCCAAAAACTATTCTACTAATCCTGCAGAAATAGCCCCTTTCCTCATAGATTTATATAGTTCCATACAATTCTTATTCGTTATCTCTTTCTAAACATTAAATTAGCAAATGTTATTTTCCAGTGTTAGCAACTAACAGAAAATTCAACTAAAGATGGCTTAAGTGATAAGGAAGTAAGGCAGTTCCAAAGATAGTCAATCCAAAGCCTCAACATCTTTTAAAACTCAGCGGTTTTTTTTCACCTTCCACTGTTAATCTCTGGGTCCGTTTGATCCTCAGATTAGCTACTTTGACTGTTATAAGATGACTGATGCATTTCCAGGCATCACAGCCAATCATCATTATGTTTTCAGAAGAGTGGAAACTATTTTTTTCTACTTCTTCTTTAAGAGTAAGAAAATCTTTCTCAGAGGGTTCCCAAAAAAACCTCTCCTTCACCTCTCATTGGCCAGAATGGGATCATTTGTACACATCTAACCCAGTTACCTTCTAGGGTAATGAGACTCTCTGATTGGTTTAGACAAATTAAGATTCATCGTAGCGTATTAGTCCATTTTCATGCTGCTGATAAAGACATATCTAAGACTGGGTTATTTATAAAAGAAAGAGGCTTAATCGACTCACAGTTCCACATGGCTGGGGAGGCCTCACAGTCATGGTGGAAGATGAAGAAAGAGCAAAGGGACTTCGTATATGGTGTCTGGGAAAGAGAGAATGAGAACCAAGTGAAAGGGGAAAGCTCTTATAAAACCACTGTCTTGGTGATTACCATTTAGCTCCTCATTACTTATGCAAATTTCTGCAGGCAACTTGAATTTCTCCTCAGAAAAGGGGTTTTTCTTTTCTATCACATCCTCAGGCTGCAAATTTTTTGAACTTTTATGCTCTGTTACCCTTTTAAAACTGAATGCTTTTAACAGCACCCAAGTCACATCTTGAATGCTTTGCTGCTTTCATCTCCTTCAATTTCAAAGTTTCACAGATCTCTAGGGCAAGGGCAAAATGCTGCCAGTTTCTTTGCTAAAACATAGCAAGAGTCACCTTTACTCCAATTCCCAAAAAGTTCCTCATCTCCATCTGAGGTAAACTCAGCCTGGATCTCACTGTCCATATCATTATCAGGATTTTGGTTAAAGTCATTGAACAGGTCTCTAGGACGTTCCAAACTTTCTCACATTTTCCTGTCTTCTGAGCCCTCCAAACTGTTCCAACCTCTGCCTGTTACCCAGTTCCAAGTCACTTCCACATTTTTGGGTATCTTTACAGCGGTGCTCCACTCTACTGGTACCAATTTATTGTTTTAGTCCGGTTTCACACTGCTGATGAAGACATACCTGAGACTGGGTAATTTATAAAGGAAATAGGTTTAATTGACTCGCAGTTCCATATGGCTGAGGAGGCCTCACAATCATGGTGGAAGACAAAGGAAGAGCAAAGGGACATCTTACATGGCAGTCAGCAAAGAGAGAATGAGAACCAAACAAAAGGGGAAACCTCAGCTGGACACAGTGGCTCATGCCTGTAATCCCAGAACTTTGGGAGGCTGAGGCAGGTGGATCCTGAGGTCAGGAGTTTGAGACCAGCCTGACCAATATGGTGAAACCCCATCTCTACTAAATACAAAAAATTAGCTGGGAGTGTTGGTGCAACCCTGTAATCCCAGCTACTTGGGAGGCTGAGGCAGGAGAATCACTTGAACCCAGGAGGCAGAGGTTGTAGTGAGCTGAGATTGCATCATTGCACTCCATCCTGGGCAACAAGAGTGAAACTGCATCTCAAAAAAAAAAAAAAAAGAAAAGAAAGAAAGAAAGAGAAAACTTCTTATAAAACCATCAGATCTTGGAAGAGTCATTCACTACCATGAGAACAGTATAGGGAAAACCATCCCCACGATACAATTGTCACCCACCAGGACCCTCCCACAACACGTGGGAATTATGGGAGCCACAATTAAAGATGAGATTTGGGCGGAGACATAGCCAAGCTGTATCACCTGGATTACTTGGTAAACACTTGGACTTGGAAACAATTGGTATTTTTCCAGTAAACAAGGGTGAGGGGCAAGAATCTACTGATAAGCAATGATTTGTGTCACACAATATCTGTAAAAACAAACGATCTGGACAGGGAAAAATCATTCTTGCCAAGAGAAGCTAATAAAGACTACACTGACGCTAACAATTATAGATAAGGGTAGCAGGCACTTATTGCGCACTTACTGTTTACTAGGAACTCTGCTAACTACTGTATTTGTACTATCTCATTTAATTTTCTCAACACGCTGAAATATAGTATCATTATGAGGATGAGACTGCCCTGTGAGAGAAGGAAATCAAAATAATAGTGGCTTAAACAAGATCTGTTAACTTTTCTGATAAGTGATCCACTGCTGGAATAGCACTCCACTGAGTCAGACATCCTGGTTTCTTCTATCTTGTTGCTCAATTGTGCATGTTTTCCATTCCTGAAGTCCCCTCGTGGTCCAAACTAGATACACCAACTGCAGCCATCATATTTGTTTCTGGTTAGGAGGCAGCTGCACTTCCAGGAAGCTGCTCACACTGCAGCTTCTGCTAACATCCCACTGGCCAAAACTTCACATAACCCATATCTAGCTATGAAAGAGGATGGGTAAATGAGGTCTTATGCTCAGTTAAATTTAGAGAATTTATTATTGCTTTTTCTTTTTTTAGAGACAGGATCTTGGATTCCTGCTATGTTGCCCAGGATGGACTTGAACTTCTGGGCGCAGCTATCCTCCTGCCTCAGCCTCCTAGGCAGCTGGGACTATAGGTGCACACCTGGCTCAGGATCCATTATTGAGGAAGAGAAGAGTAACATCTTTGCCATATACAGATGCTATTATTTTCTCCATTTTAAAGATGTAAAACCTGAGGAACAGTTCTAAGAAACTTGTCAAAGATCACACCACTAATACATGTGAAACTGGTATTCACACCTAAGCAATCTGACTCAGTAAGCATTACATTCACCTCAAGTTTTACATTTCCCCAGATTGACCCTTTCTACATAAAGCTACACTTAAGAAATGTGTTATGTTTATATTGTACAGTTATGAAAACTCTGACTCTAGACTACTCCTTTTTCTTTATTTTGTTCATGCCCCAACTTCTTTTGACCCATAGAGTACTTTTAATAAACCCTATCCATTTTTTTTAACAGTGGTTAGGAATCACGACTTGGTTCTAAACTCCTGAATTTCACCTATTTCATGTATCTAGTATTAAAGAAAAAAATTATCTGAACACGTGCTAATGATGGTAAGGCAGACTTTATTCAAGAGGAGCCATGCAATAGGATATAAGGACCACTGCAATGGGGTCTTGCAGTCAGAGAGAAAGACTGGGCTCAGTTCTCACATGAACAAGGGCAACTGGGCATTTATATATAACCCAGGAGCAGGGTGGGGGTCAGTGGATGGAAAATTATTAAGGAGAAATATCAAGGATGAGGTTTCTGGCTAAAATGACTTGATAGAATTATTGCTGAAGGAGGATATCAAGGAAGGAGGATTTTCCCTTAAACTGACATAGCATACTTTTTTTCTCTTAAAAATATTTTTAAACTTTTCCCCACCTAGTTCTTAGTAAGTGTGTAGACACAGCAAGATTTTTGTTCAAAGTGGATTCTACAAGGATAGGGAGGGAAGCCCCAAGGTCAAGCCTGGTCAAGCAGACTCAGGAGCCTGACTAAAGTGTTGATAAAAGGGATCTTTGTCATTATTAAGAATTGTTTAATTTCAGAAATTTCAGAAGTTCTCTATGTAGGAGTAATGAGTGTGCAGTCTTGCCCTTACTGCTTGTTCTTTTTTGGCATCATCTGTTTTATGATTAGGGAGGAGGATTTTCTGTTAGCAAAATGTAATTTCCAAAAGTTAAGTTACACACACCTCTATGATTATGAAGATTAGGCCTAGAATTTGTAGAGTTTTCTGATAACCTTTGAGGAAAAAAATTAGAGACTGTTTAAAAATGTAGGGGGGAAATTAAAAACTGTGTTTTGCCAACCCTAGACCAAAATCAGCTTCTACTTTTAGAAACATTACATGGAGATTGTGTAATGTAGTTTCTCAAAACATCTTTCCCTTAGTCTTAAAACAATTTCATTGCAAAATCATTGTACAGTATTATAAAGCTTGGTTTCTGGTTAAAATTAAGTATAAACCACTTTAAAAGTACATTGTCTAGAGATCAAAGGTTAGGTTTAAAACCTGTAATGTGACTAAATAAATAATTTTCCAGGCATCGTGGCTCATGCCTGTAATACCAGCACTTTGGGAAGCTGAGATAGGAGGATCTCTTGATCCCAAGGAGTTTGAGACCAGACTAGGCAACACAGAGATACCCTCTCTCTAAAAAAAATTTAAATTAGTTGGGCATGGTGGCATGCACCTGTAGTCCCCATTACTTAGGAAGAAGAGGGGTGAGGTGGGGGGATCAATTGAACCCTGGAAGTTGTGCAGTAATTCATGATCACACCACTGCACCCCAGCCTGGATGACAAAGCAAGACACTGTCTCATAAAAAAAAAAAAAAAAAGAAAAAAAAAATTAATAAATAAACAACCATAATTGATGCAAAATGGTAAGAATCTTAGAGACCTTTTAAAGTGAGACAGAGAAGCTGATTGCTAGTAAAAAGGCTAATTGGAAAATTCATAGAAATTTTAAACTGACCAAAAGTAACCCAAAGAGATGTCGCTTCTTTTTTACTCTGCTCTTAAATAGAGCAGTGTTTCTCAAACCTGTCTGTATAGGAATCACACAGAGATCTTATTAAAATAGGTTCTGGGTTAGTAAGTCTGGAGTAGGACCAAGAGTCTGGATTTCTAACAAGCTCCCAGGAGACAATGACGCTGCTGTTGTGCAAATCACACTGAGTGGCAAGGAAGCAGACAAAAGAAGCCGAAGATTTGAAAGTGGTCTGTACACAGGCAAGGGGTAAGAAGGGTAAAAATGTAATCTACTGCTTCTTCTCTTGGCTAAAAGTGGCTAAAGCTTTGGGTACAAATGAAAGAAAAAAAAGCCTACAGTTTAAGTAGAAATTGTTCTTGCTCCCTTTTGATGCCAAGCTCCTTGAAAAAAATCAAGTACTTAGGTAACAGTTGGTATGGCAATATAGGAAAAAGGCCTTATTCTACAATAAAAGGGTTTTTAAAACTCTTACTTATTTAAGAGACAGAGGCTCACTCTGTCACCTAGGCTGGAGTGTGGCGGCATAATCTCAGTTCCCTGCAACCTCTGCCTCCTAAATTCAAGTGCTTCTCCTGCCTTAGCCTCCCAAGTAGCTGGGATTACAGGCATACACCACCACGCCCAGCTAATTTTTGTATTTTTAGTGGAGACAGGGTTTTACCATGTGGGCCAGGCTGGTCTCAAACTCCTGACTTCAAGTGATGCACCTGCTTTGGGTTCACAAAGTGTTGGGATTACAGGCATGAGCCACCATGCCCATCCTCAAAAGGGTTTTAGTGGAGTTATAAAATTTCAGTTAGAGACATGAAAGAAAAGCAAGATTAAAATAAGCAGTTTCACATCTGTAATCTCAGTGCTCTGGGAGGCTGAGGCGGGAGGACTGCTTGAGCCCAGGAGTTCAAGACAAGACTGGGTAACAGAGTGAGAGCTTGCCTCATTTTTGTTTTGTTTTGTTTTGTTTTGTTTTGTTTAGAAAGAGCAGTATAGGAATTATAGAATATTTGAGCTGGAAAATATATAGATATCATTTAATTATAACCTGAAATTGTATAGGTAAGGCCCACAGAGGGGAGATGTCTTGCCAAAGGTAACCAAATTAATAAATGGTACATTCTGGACTTAGATCATAAAAATACAGAACCAGAAAGAATTTAGGAATCATTACAGAGACAGAAATAGATCTTTTCTAATGATAGCCTGATTGTAAACTCAGCAAGGACAGAGCTTTTTGTATCTCCAATGTCTAGTACTTGGCTTATAATGGTTATTTGATTAATTCCTTAAGTTAAAGGTCAAGGAATGAGATTTCTAATTGTACTTTTTACTAAATCTTGCTCTGAATTTCATTTCTCTCTTAGTAATAATTAATGAATAACCATTAAGTCCACTGTTTGAATAGTTCTATTGTTTTTTATTTTTTATTTTTTTCTTTTGAGACACAGTCTTGCTCTGTCACCTAGGCTGGAGTGCAGTGGTGTGATCTCGGCTCACTGCAACCTCCACCTCCCGGCTTCAAGCGATACTCCTGCCTCATCTTCCTGAGTAGCTGGGATTACAGGTGTGTGCACCATGCCCGGCTAATTTTTGTATTTTTAGTAAAGAAATGGTTTCACCCTGTTGGACAGGCTGGTCTCGAACTCCTGACCTCATGATCCACCTGCCTTGGCCTCCCAAAGTGCTAGGATTACAGGCACCCAGCCAAGAGTTCTATTTTTATCGTAAGTGATATAATTGAATAACTGACATTATATATTTTTTCTTAGTTATCCACATCTATGGGAAGCTTAGCTATTCAGATCAGAAGGCCACACATATCCCACTGCCACAGGGCACCTGTTAGCAGATTAGTTAAATTTAGGCAAGTGATAGATTAAAAGACACAGATACTAAGAAGTATTTTACAAACCCAAATACATGAAGACAGCAAATTCAACACTTTGTTACTTTTGGCTTTCTGTTCATTACAATAAAATCCTTGCTGAAGATCAGTTAATATGCAAAACTACTAAATATATGTATTAACTTTCAGATATCAAGAGATTTCTGTCAAATAAATATTCAAATTAGTTAAATTTCATGCTTTGAGGACTACTTATATTCATTATGTATCCTTTTAACAGGCTAAAATTTCAAAATTTTCAATTCTCAACTTACTCTCCTTTTCAGGCATGAACAATTTTCTGGGATAAAAATAGCTCTTTGCAATTTTTCCAGTTTCCTTTTTTTTTTTTTTTTTGAGACAGTCTCACTCTCTTGCCCATGCTGGAGTGCAGTGGCGCAGTCTCAGCTTACTGTGACCTCCGCCTCTCAGGTTCAAGCAATTCTCCTGCCTTAGTCTCCCCAGTAGCTGGGACTACAGGCACGCATCACCACATCTGGCTAACTTTTGTAGTAGAGATGGGGTTTCACCATGTTGGCCAGGGTGGTCTCGAACTCCTGATCTCAGATGATCCACCCGCCGTAGCCTCCCAAAGTGCTGGGATTACAGGCATGAGCCACCATGCGTGGTTTTCCAGTTTCTAGTTTGCATTTTTCTAGTTTGATATAATTCTTATGTTTGCAATAGATCAAAAATTAATAGAAATGTGCTTCAGAATGACAAAGATTTTATACATTTTTTGTGTAAAAAAGACTAGATAAAATTAACATGAAATTGAATTCTGAAGTTGAACTGTATTCTTTGTAAGCCATTACAAGATCTATTAAATATCTATAGATTACTCACCAGGAAAATGCAAATCAGACTCACAATCATACACCATTCACACCCACTAGATGGCTATAATAAAAAAGAGGGCCAATAGCAAATATTGATGAAGACGTGAAGAAAGCAGAACCTTGATATGCCACTGGTGGGAATGTAAAATGCAGCCATTTCGAAAACAGTTTAGCAGTTCCTGAAAATGTTAAACATAGCCAGGCATAGTGCTTCATGCCTGTAATCCCAGCACTTTGGGAGGCCAAGGCAGGCTGATCGCTTGAGTTTAGGAGTTTAAGACCAGCCTGGGCAATATGGCAAAACCCCATCTCCACAAACAATACAAAAATTAGCTGGGCATGGTAGAGCATGCCTGTAGTCCCAGCTACTCAGGAAGCCTAAGTGGGAGGATCACTTGTGCCTGGGAGGCTGAGGCTGCAGTGAGTCATGATGGTGCCATTGCACTCCAGCCTGGATGACAGAGCGAGACTTTGTCTCCAAAAAAATAAATAAATGTTAAACATAAAGTTATCATATGACTCAGCAATTCTACTCCTAGGAATACACCCAAGAAAAATGAAAACATGGTCACACAAAAATTTGTATGTCAATATTCATAGAAGCATTCCAAATAGCCAAAAGTGAAATTAGCCCAATGTCCATAAGTTGATGAATGGATAAACAAAATGTGGTAGATGCATAGAGTGGAATCATTCTGCCATAAAAAGGAATGAAGTACTAATAGATGCTACATCATGGATGAACTTTGAATAAAACTATGCTAGGTGAAAGAAGCAGACATAAAGGATACGTATCATATGATCACATTTAAATAAAGTGTCCGGGATAGGAAAATCAATAGACAAAAAGCAGATCAGTGATTACCAAGAGGGATGAGAGGGAAGAATGGAGAGTGACTGCTAACAGGTATAGAGTTTCTTTTTGAGTGATATAATGTTTTGGTATTAGATAGTGATGATGGTTGCACAACTCTGTGAATATACCAAAATTTACTGCATTGTGTACTTTTAAAAAATAATTTTTATGGTATGTGACTCAGATCTCAAAAAAGCTATTATTAATAAAATGTATAGCGTTATGATACTATTTAAAAAATTTAAAAATAGGGCACTTGTGGTACTAATCATATTTATAATTCTTGCAAAATAAGTTCTTGTCTGATTCCAAGTACTAATAGTCAAAAGGTTGTTTTTGATGGGTCATTTTAAAATATATATATATATATATATATATATATATATATATATATATATAAACGGCCAGGTGCAGTGGCTCACGCCTGTAATCCCAGCACTTTGGGAGGCCAAGGCAGTAGATCACAAGGTCAGAAGTTTGAGACCAGCCTGGCCAACATGGTAAAACCTTGTCTCTACTAAAAATACAAAAAATTAGCAAAGTGTGGTGGCAGGCGCCTGTAATCCAGCAACTTGTAAGGCTGAAGCAGGAGAATCTCTTGAAACCAGAAGGTGGAGGTGGCAGTGGGCCAAGATCTCACCACTGCACTCCAGCCTGGGCAAAAGAGTGAAACTCTGTCTCTCTCTCTTTTATATATATATGTATACACATGTGTATATATATGTGTATATATATATGTGTATATATATGTATATATATATACACACACATATATATACATAGTTTCATATATAGAGAGAGAATTATAAATACAATATATATGTATATATATGTATGTATGTGTATATATATATATATATGTGAATGCCACTTAGGTCATTATCTATGAACTAAAATGATTTCCTGGTCTCCTAGGCTAGTGCGAATCTGGGAAGAACGAGTAAGCTTAACTAAGCTAAGAGAAAAGGTCACCAGGGAAGATGGAAGAGTCATTTTGAAGATAGAAAAAGAGGAATGGAAGGTAAGTTTTTTATAGAATATTTGATTTTCCACATTTTGCATTTTGTGGGTCAGTTGAGAGAATGATTCTGAGACTGTGTAATTAAGACTAGAATATTTAGAAACTTACTTTAATAATACACCAAATGAATTTGAGCAACATGAGCAACTGAAAAGAAACAACTTCACAATTATTTTGCAAAAGTTCAGTTTGCTTCAACCCTGCCTAAATTTAAATCATTTGTGATATTTCTCCTATTAATCTTTCTTATAAGCAACTTCTCATTTTCCATAAAAAAGATGAACATCTACCTAATAAAAATATTGTTTTTCAGAAAAAGTGCTCTGTTAAAACTTCATGGAATGAAAATATTAATATTTTCATTGGGTCTACCACCTGCTCATATTCTTTCTTCCCCTTACACACAAACTCACAGTTGGTTAATTACATTAGGCATACTCGAATTTTTACAAGAGCCTCTAACCCTTGGGTCAGTGTTTGTTTTCATGTTTTATGTCAGTGTTTGTCAGGGTTAGCTCCTCCTCTATTTTCTATTCTGGCTATTTTAGGCTGAAATGGAAAAGACACAGAGCTCAGAAGAGTTGAAACTCTTAAAATTCTCAAATTAAAAAACATCATTTAAAATATTCTTATATTTCAAAACAGAAGTGGAAAAGCCGTTTGAATTACTGATTGAAATGACTTTTGGATAGTCTCATTTTCAATAACACATATGTACTTTAGGAAAGCCTAATACTGTATAACAGAATCATCAGGACATACTCGTATGTGTGTACCTTATTGATCAAATATTTTTGTTTATTCAATTATGATTGGGGTTTGAAGGCTTAGCCAAAAAAAAAAAAAAAGTGGTAAAGATCTTACAAATTGGAAGTCACACACAGCACTTGGAAAGGTAACCCAATAAAGAAAACAAATTCCAAATATCCCAAAGTGCCTTTATAAGTCAAATATCACATTTCAGGGTGGCGTGATACCAAAATAATTTAAGTGATATATAATGACCATCATTTCTTTTACTGTAGACCCTTCCTTCTTCTCTGCTGAAACTGAATCAACTACAGGAATGGCAACTTCATAGAACTGGTTTGCTGAAAATTCCTGAATTCATTGGAAGATTCCAGAACCTCATTGTGTTAGACTTATCTCGAAACACAATTTCAGAGATACCTCCAGGGATTGGTAAGAAAGATCGCTTTTATTCCTGTGCTATTTTATCCACCTACAGATGTGCTTTTTATTAAGAATTTTTTTTTGGATACATAGAATAAAGACCTCTTATCCCCATGATTCAATTATCTCCCACTGGGTTGCTCCCACAACATGTGGGAATTATGGGAGCTACAATTCAAGATGAGATTTGGGTGGGGACACAGCCAAAGATAAAGTTAAGAATGTGTTGTTGTTAACAGCCCCGAACCTTGAGAAATTTTAAACATTTAATCTAAATGGAAGCTTCTAGAGGATTCAAGTTTCTGGATTTACTGAGGTGATTCAAGATGAGATTTCAATGAAAGAAAAACCGCTTTGGAAACATCTTGTAGATTCTTGAAACAATATTGTTGGCTCAACTATTCCTCTTAGGAAAGAACAGAAATATTCCTCAAATGGGGAAAAAAATCCTAATAGAAAATTGCTCAGGATTTTGTGTAGATAAAACGAAAATAGTTTTGGATTTTTTTTTTTCCTATTGCATGGATAAACTTGTCCCTTGTTTGAAGAAAGGACAGGACACAGACTGGGAAAGGGAAGAAACTAAGAACTCTGAATTTGCCAATACAAAACTGGCAAGTAAGTTATGTTGTAATATCTTAGTAACTACAAACATTATTTTACATCCAACTCCTCTCTATTGTATTTTTTTTTATAGGACTGCTTACTAGACTTCAGGAACTAATTCTCAGTTACAACAAAATCAAGACTGTCCCCAAGGAACTAAGTAATTGTGCCAGCTTGGAGAAACTAGAACTGGCTGTTAACAGAGATATATGTGATCTTCCACAAGAGGTTAGAAAGATACAAGTGCCTATGATTGTATTTTTCACCTGCAGTAGTTGACCTCTCAATGTGTGGTTGTTAACAATAACAAAACTAATGAGAAAATTCTATGTATTTCAGAAAAAATATTTAGGGAAAACCATTTCTGTAAGTATAAGGCAGGTTTTTAATTGGAGAAAGGTTTAGTGTAAAAGATACTTCTATTATTATCACAGTACTGACATCATTTGTTAAACTGTGATCTCCTTGAAGGCCAGGGTGAGAGTTGTATTATAGTCTCAGAATTGAGGGCAGGGCCTAGGTTGTGATTACTTAATGATTTTTGAATTAATACATAGTTAACATAAAGCACAGACAATGTAGTGATAGCAATGGGACTGGAATGCCTTCAAACTTTGATTTGGTATGATGTATTGTAATTGGCTGAACCAAATTGATCATATAAAAATAAAGACATTTGTATTACTTTTTGAAAATATTTAATGCTCTTAGAATCAGTGAAGAAGTTTCCATGGTGCTTTGGCTTTGACAACAATGACTTTGCAAGATAAAAGTTAAGAAAAGTAATAAAATAAAATAGAAAGAGTATTCCCTTCGCCCACTTTATCTTGAATAGTATATCAGACTTTTTTTTTCCAAACCAGCAAACTTGTTACCAACAATTATTGCTCTTGAAAATACAATATAGTATATATGTATATATTATATCTTCTAATAGTTCAGTTTAATGAAATGTATACCCTTGTGTATTAGTCTGTTCTCATACTGCTGATAAAGACATACTCGGACCTCACAATCAAGGCAAAAGGCAAAACGCACGTCTTACATGGTGTAAAGAGAGAATGAGAACCAAGTGAAAAGGGAAACCGCTTATAAAACCATCAGATCTCATGAGACTTATTCACTACCATGAGAACAGTATGGGGGGAACCACCCCATGATTCAATTACCTCCTATCAGGTCCTTCCTACAACACATGGGAATTATGGGAGCTACAATTCAAGATGAGATTTGGGCGGGGGCATAGCCAAACCACATCACCTTGCATACAATAAAAATGACAATCATATGGATAATTATTTACACATACAGTAGGACCAATAAATATTTTCTTTCTAATTCATGTGTTTTTGTTTCTAGGGTGGCTCCATCATTATAAAAGCTATGTGATTTTGTACATGTCTATTAACCAGTCTTTTTTTTTTGAGACAGGGTCTCACTCTTTTGCCCAGGTTGGAGTACATTCTGGCTAAGTGCAGCCTCAACCTCCTGGGCCCAAGCAATTCTCCCACTTCAGCCTCCTAAGTAGCTGGGACCACAGGCTTGTGCCACCATGCCTGGCTAATTTTTAAACTATTTTGTAGAAATGGGGCCTCACTATGTTGCTGAGGCTGGTCTTAAACTCCTGGACTGAAGTGATCCTCCTGACTTGTCCCACCAAAATGCTAGCATTATAAGCATGAGCTACCCCTTTCCTCCACCACTATTATTTGGAAGTTAATTTTTGAGTTTTCCCATACAATTCTCAGCTACTGGATCAAAGAAAAACATGATAATAGGTGCTTACTCTCAGGAAAAAAAAAAAAAGCTTTTGCCAGGCACGTTCTATAAACCCTGGAACCTGGTTAGTACGGAAGATAAATTTTCTTCAAATAGATGAACTTTCTATGAGTTTTCCACTTCTCTAGGTGTTATTTAGCTTTATATTTATTTTTAATTTGTTGTGGACTACTATAACTAAATAAAGCCCAAGTAAAATGTGAACATTCCTGGATGTGAAATATCTCCTGTACCAATGTGAGTCTTTTAGTAGTTTACATTTTGGACATTTATTTTGAAAAACCTTGCTTTCTTCTTCAGCTCAGCAATCTGCTAAAACTTACTCACCTTGATCTGAGTATGAACCATTTTACTACAATCCCTCTTGCTGTGTTGAACATGCCTGCCCTTGAGTGGCTGGACATGGGAAGCAACAAACTTGAACAACTTCCTGATACTATAGAAAGGTAAAATAAATAACTTTTTATGCTAATGATAAATGTCTTGAAACCTCTTATGAAAAATAGCAAGACAAAGGGGATCTCAAGCATAATCTATCACAATAGGTCCAATTAGTTTGAAATACGCTGTTTTAACAGAGTATGTTCATTTGTTCTAAGTAAGTAAAAAGGGGTGGGAAGAGGAAAAAACTGGCTTTTTTCAAGTGATCCACCTGCCTCAGCCTCCCAAAGTGCTGGGATTACAGGCATAAGCCATCACGCCTGGCCAAAACTGGCTATCTGACTTTGAGAAATTAACAAGATTTTGCCAAAATAACCACGTTGCTTATTACATGCCAAGCACTTCTATGCACTTTACAAGTGGATGAAGAAACTAATGACAGAGATGTTAGCTAACTTGCTCAAGTTAGTAAGCGGGCAAGCTAGGATTTGAACCCAGGCAGCCAGGCTCCAGAGTCCATAATGTTAAGTATTATGCATTCTGCTTTGCTATAAATGGGCATATTAATCATTTGATTGTTCTTTTAAGACTCTAACTCAGATTAGGTAACATTTACAGCAGTTCTTCTTCAAGAAATCCTAGGAAAATAGTGAAACAATTCTGGAATATGTTGATTTCATTTCTACTGCCATATGAAATGAGAGTGGTACTGTAGAGATGAACTTCCTGATGTAGTTTCTCTAATAACCAGGTAATGTGATGTCAGTTAACTCAATAAGTATACTGGCTAAAGATGTTGTAAAAGACAATATTTGATTTATAACATAAGAACCAAAGGCTGGGTACAGTAAGTCGTGCCTATAATCCTGGCGCTTTAGGAGACTGAGGCAGGAGAACAGCCTGAGCTCAGGTGTTCGAGACCAGCCTGGGCAACATGATGAGACCCCTGCCCATTAAAATTATTTTTTAAAAACCCCAAAACCAATATTTTCATATTATATGTAATTAATTGCAGAAACCTTACTTTTTCAGAATGCAAAATCTACATACATTATGGCTGCAACGAAATGATATAACATGCTTGCCTGAAACAATCAGCAATATGAAAAATCTTGGTACTCTTGTTCTCAGCAACAATAAACTGCAAGATATTCCAGCATGCATGGAAGAAATGGCAACTCTGAGGTAAAAACTTGTAGGCACAAAACGGACATGTTTCTTTCTGGCTGCAGAAAAAAGTAATGTAGAGATCATTATTAATAAATTTCAGTAGTTATTTATATGAATGGATATTTTAAAAATCTTTTCCAATGTTGAAATTCTATAATTTGTGAATAGGATTCATATAACACTGGTCTAAACTATTCAAGAAAGAATCCTTAAGACTAAAGCAGTTTGGGATTTCTCAGCTTTAAGAAATGTCTTCTGTTGGTGACATTTTCATGAAAATTATACAGCTAAAAAAAAACTTCATTCACAACAAAAAAATCAAAAGAGTAAAAGTGATTATTTTCTTCCTAAATAAGTACAAATGGACACCATTATGTTACTGATAGAAAGCAAATATATTAGTTAGGAGTGGTGGTGCTTACCAATAACAGCTACTAGGGAGGCTGAGCCTGGAGGATTGCTTGAGCCCAGGAATTCAAGGTTGAAGTGAACCAAGATTGCACCACTGGCACTCCAGCCTGGGAAACAGAGAACTACCTCTTTAAAACACACACACACACACACACACACACACACAAACTAGATATAACTTTTTACTAAGTACTATCAAACCAAGTACTTTTTCTTTTAAAAATTATTTTAGATTGCATGTGTAGGTTTGTTACATGGACATACGCTGTGTAATGGTGAGGTTTGGACTTGTAGTGTATCCATCACCTAAATAGTGAACGCCATACCCAACAGGTAATTTTTCAACCCTCATCTCCCTATCTCACCCTGCTTTTGGAGTTGCTAGTGTCCATTACATCCATCTTTATGTCCATGTGTACCCACTGTTTATCTCTCACTTTTAAGTGAGAACATGTGGTATTCGATTTTCTGAGTTATTTCACTTAGGATAATGGCCCCCAACTCCATCTATGTTGCTACAAAAGATGTGATTTCTTTCCTTTTTATGGCTGCATAGTAGTCTATGGTGTATGTATACTACGTTTTCTTTATCTAATCATCCGATGAGGGGCACTTGGGTTGATTCCATGACTGCTGTTGTGAATAGAGCTGTGATAAACATATGAGTACAGGTATCTTTTTAATATAAAGATTTCTTTTCCTTTGGGTACATACCTGGAAGTAGGTTTGCTAGGTCAAATGATACTTCTATTTTTAGTTCTTTGAGAAATTGCCATACTGTTTTCCATTGACATTGTACTAATTTACATTCCCACCAACAGTGTGTGTTCCCTTTTCTCTGTATCCACACCAACATCTGTTGTTTTTTTAATTTAATAGTAACCATTCTGAAAGGTGTGAGATGGTATCTCATTGTGGGTTTAATCTGCATTCCTCTGATGATTAGCAATGTTGAACATTTTTTCATGTTTGTTGGCTGCTTGTACGTCTTCTTTTGAGAAACATCTGTTCATGTCCTTTGCCCGCTTGTGGGGTTGGTTTCTTTCTTGTTGAGCTCTTTGTAGATTCTGGATATTAGTCCTTTGTTAGATGCGTAATTTACAGATATTTTCTCCCATTCTGTAGGTTGTCTATTAACTCTGTTGATCAATTTTTCTGCTGTGCAGAAGTTTTTCTAATTAAATCTCATTTGTCTATTTTTGGTTTTGTTGCATTTGCCTTTGAGGTATTCATCATAAATTCTTTGCCTAGACCAATGTCCAGAAGAGTTTTTCCTAGGGTTTCTTCTAGGATTTTTACTGTTTCAGATGCGACATTTAAATTTTAATCCATCTTGAGAGCTCCCTCAAGTATTTTTCTTCCAAAGCTTAATCTTCTGACACTGGGAATAAGAGAATACCCACTAAAACCCAAAACTTCCATAACAAAATAATTCATTTATTCAACAACTACCTGCCTTGAACTATGTGGTGAAGATACAATGATAAATAAGATGGAGGTATATAAAATATGCAGAAACTAAGTTCATAGCACTAATTTTATATTTAAGATGTTAAAATTACTCTTAGAAGTTAAGCTGTACTGCATTACATATACACTGTAGGCCGGGTGTAGTGGGGCACGCCTGTAATCTCAGCACTTCAGGAGGTTGAGGCAGGTAGATCACTTGAGGCCAGGAGTCCAAGACCAGCCTGGCCAAAATGGAGAAACTCCATCTCTACTAAAAATACAAAAATTTGCCGGACGCCATGGTGTGTGCCTCTAGTCCCAGCTACCCGGGAGACTGAGGCACAAGAATCACTGGAACCCGGGAGGTGGAGGATGCCATGAATCCAAATTGTGCCACTACACTCCAGCCTGTGCGACTAGACTAATAGTTGCTTTTGTAAGCTTTGAAAATAAGTTGTCTAAAGCCAGTAATTTTTTCTCTTAGGAAAAAAACATAAAGATTCCTGAGATATATCATATCTCACCAAGGTGTTCAGTTATTGAAACTGGTTAAAAAAGAGTAATTTAGTATATTATCATTAGACCTTTCTCCAGGGAAACAGATGTATACTTCCATGACACCTATAAAAATACTATTTTTTGATGAACTGCTAGGTTTGTCAACTTCAGAGACAACCCACTGAAATTGGAAGTATCGCTTCCTCCCAATGAAGGCACAGATGAAGAAGAGGAACGGGAATTATTTGGTCTTCAGTTTATGCACACATACATACAGGAGTCACGGAGAAGAGCAGGTATAAGATTTGTATATAAGACAGATTAAATGTTCTTTTTTGGTAGAGTAATGTGTATATCACTAATTTTTGCCTTTTAATTTCTTTATATATTTCTCATTCCATCTTAAGTTTTCTGTCAAATTCTGTTCTCTTATTCAATATGGGAAGAAAAAAAGTGAAATGAAGAGAGAGGTTGTAAAGATATTCAAAGTCTTTCAAGTGGGGGAAAGAAATAAATCCTTTAGCTAAGCATCTGAAGTAAAGCCAAGTGAGTAAAGACGTTTCAAAAAACTTTGCTACCTCATTCTACCAGCTTGTCACACATAGCAGTTTGACCATGAACTGACCTTCTCTGTCATTTCATAAGTAGCAAAAAAAAAAAAAAAAAAAAAAAATTTAACACAGTTTTTTGTTGTAGTTGTTTTGTTTTTTAAGAGATGAGGTCTTACTATGTAGCCCAGGCTGGATTGCATTGGCTATTAAAAGACACAATCATAGCTCACTGTAGCCTTGAACTCCTGGGCTCAAGAGGTCATCCTATCTCAGCCTCCAGAGTAATTGGGGCCATCAGTGCATGCCACCATGTCTGGCTGAGAACAGATTTCAATCAACAGTTAAAGTGTGAGGTTTTGATAGAGAGATTTCAATCGCTTAGTCTCTGATAATTTTGAATTACACTACTTTTATTTTTTAATTAAGGAGAGCTTTAAGCTAAACCAAGATCAGGGGAAGAGAACAAAGTGCACAATTATTTGTTAATTAAAAAAATGAAACAATAGTCATAGACATCATGGTCTTATAATTTAAAAATGTTAAGAATTTTTTACTTAAAAGGTAGATTTTAGTTCAACTTAAAGCAACAACTAGTTTGAAAAATGAATATAACTGAGAAGACAATGACAGAGTTTTTCAGCTAGAGGAAATAATTTTTACTAACATTCAGTGGAGGATGTTTAGGAAATGGTGATTAGATCTCTTGTAGCAAGGTCATAGAAGCAATAACATGGAGACAGATTGGGTGAAGACAGGCAAAAAAGTCATAATTGTGATCTAGTTTTGGAAAGCAGAGAATATAGAAAAGATGATTAGGAGACAGAATTGGTCATTGAATCAAGATGAGAAAAGGGAGGAGTTTCTAATGAATGTTTTTAGTTCAGAGAACATCTGGATAGATGGTGATGCTAAGATGGATAAGTAAGTACAGAAGATGGGTTGGCGAGTAGAATCAGGTGGTAGAGGCAGAAGATGATTTATAATTTTAGCAGTAATTTTTTTTCCTTTTTTTTTGGAAAAGGAATTTCTCTCTTGTTGCCCAGGCTGGAGTGCAATGGCACAATCTTGGCTCACTTAGCAACCTCTGCCTCCTGGGTTCAAGCGATTCTCCTGCCTCAGCCTCCTGAGTAGCTAGGATTACAGGCACGCACCACCATGCCCAGCTAATTTTGTATTTTTAGTAGAGATGGGGTTTCACCATATTGGTCAGGCTGGTCTTGGAACTCCTGACCTCAGGTGATCCACCTGCCTCAGCCTCCCAACGTGCTGGGATTACAGGCATGAGCCACCGTGCCTGGCCCTTAGCAGTAAATTTGATGCACCTGTGGAATATGCAAGCTGTGGTAATTGTGTAGGTAAATCTAAAGTTCAAGAAGGGGGTTGTTGAATCTGAATATTCTGCAGGTCAAGAAATAGCTGTATGCATATCCCACACAGCCACTTTCTTATGATATGTGAAGACAAATGAACAGTTAGGAATCCTAACAATAATCCTGACCTAAGGCTGGCATGTTGAACGACAAACTTATCGTCCCTTAAGGTACTTGATACCATTGTCAGAAACATACCATTAAGCTAAATGGGCCACAGAACTGTTTCTGTATGATAATTTTCAGGTGTGTATGAATATTTTATGAAACATAAATGAGATTATGCCTGTTGCAGAATATCTTTTATTTCTGGGCATAATTAGTTGAATGATGCAAAACAAATTTTATGACACAAATTAGTATTGCTTGGCACAAAAAACGGTTATTTGATGATATAATATCTTCATTTAGGTTCCCTTGATTGGGGACATGAGCAACTAACTTAAGAAACAATCAAACTACCTTACTTTAATAGTATTTGACATAAAACTTATAACAAGGGAAAAGAAGGTAACAAAGAGATAATAAAATCAAAGCCTGCCTATTATGTTATTAAAAATAGATTCACGAATTACTACCACTACTATTACTAGTTAATATTTATTGAGTTACTCTGTGCTTAGAACTGTTCTATGCATTTTACTTGTGTTATCTCATTTGATGCTCACAACAACCTTGTGAGGTAGGTATTATTGTTGTTAACAACATCATCCCCATTTTAAGAGGAGGAAATTGAGGCACCAAGAGATTAAGTAGCATGACCAAGGTCACACAACTGAAAGATGATAGGGTTGGAATTTGAACATAGGCAGTCTGACAAGACATATGAGACTAAAAAGTCAGGAATTTTAAATTGGCTAGGCTTCTTATTTACAAATCATGTAATCAATCATAGAACTACAGGATAAAAATAGTTATCTCAGAATATCATAGTATCTAAAATTAGTAATTCTGAACCTTTGTCTTGGCAAATGTACCAACAATTAAGACAATTTTTACAAATAAAAGTAGAAACAAAATAGGGATAAGATGCAGAAGAGACTAACAGTCCTACCATATGTTTGGTTTAATATTTGCTTGTGCATAGAAACCAGTCATGAGTTAAATAAGGCCTAAATTTAAGAAGGTTTTTGGTTTCATTACCTAATTTCTACTTTATTCCAAATTATTTTCCCAAAGAGAAGAAAACATACTTATTGTTTGTGCCTACATATGTAAAAAATGACCTGATAAAAGATATGAGATAGCTAATCAACTTCAGAAATTATTTCAAATTTAATTTGTGAATTATGTTTGTAAGTATCTTTCTGGAAGTTCTAACTAGATAATTATCCAATGAAATAATCTTTATTCTTTGAAAACAGCTCTTCAGTTTTGTTTTTGTCATGGACAGATTCTGATAATGTATACATGTATGGCTCTGGAAATTGGAAGGTGACTTCATTAATTAATTGTGAACATCTCTGAATTTGTTTGCATTTGAGAAAATCACAATTGTGCTTTCCAGATCTGTAGGGGAAAATGTCCACATATAAGTCAAACTCCCAGATTTGCCCTTGTTACAAACAATCAATCACTACTTCTTGAACTTGAGAAATAAAAAATATTAAATCAAAGGAAAATAAATTTCCAAAATTAATGCAAATAGAAAGTTAATATGCTAATTATGTGTTGACATGTTGTGTATGTTTCAGATCACCAAGTCATCTGTTCAACTACTTTACCAATCTCCATAAATACGGATGGGTAATATAGTTCAAGATGCCCTTCTAAAGAGGATTACTTTGGTGAATTCTCTAATGTTTGGACTTCTGAAGTAAAAAGAAAAGCTATTACCAAAGTTTAATGAGGCCACAGCATTTTTTAAAGTTCATATTATCTGCTATTTAAAGTATATATTTTTGAATATAAAAATATAATTAAAAAATTTTTTTTGGTGGAAGACAGATGATGCTCAAATTTCTTTTCCATTAGGCAGTTGTTTCTGGTGATGAAGAATGATTTGGTAAAGCGGTTAACAAAACATTTTCCAAAGACACCAGAGGGTCTGTATAGTATTGCAAAGCAGGACTGAATCCCTTCTGCTGCAAATACTGGATTCGACCTTGGTCAATCAGCAATTTACAAAGATGCCCTATTTTCTTCTTTTCTTCAATACTAAGAAGCCTAAATTGAATAAACACACACAAAACATTGTTACAATTTTGCAAAAGTTTATAAAAAATTATTTTTGTCACTTCTATTTATTGAGAGACTGTTAACTAACCCATTTATTTATGATCACAAGAGACATGTATATTTTAGCTTATTCTAAAATTAGATTATAAAATACATTTTCATGAATTGCTGATAATAGTCATCCAAAAATAAAGTACAGTAATAATACAATATTTCTCTTTTAGTGTCCTGCATTACAAAAGTAGTCTCTTACCCAGGCAAATTATCAGCACCGTCATCTGTGATTCTGTATCCTCCATCATCATGCTCTTCACTATCATCATTCTGATTATCTTGTCTCTTTGTGGTAATATTTGAGGCTTCCAAAGATGTTCTCCGCATCCCACAAGTTGCCCAACTACTCATTCGCTGGAAATAGTGGAATTCCACTGCTCCAAGGCCTAGAGCCCTGAAATATTCTTTGCCCACATAATGTCTCCAATCACACCTGTGGTGACAACAGAGTGCAATAACAATGCCAGCCACAGGGTTCCACTTCTCTGGGACATTTTTTTCATTTCCTTCCTTGGCCAAAGGGTAAATTTCTTTTTCTGTTTTATCATTCTTTATGCGTTTGGCTAAAGGTTCTTCATTCCTTTCCTCAAAACTGGCAGCATAGGTTTCAACCAAACATCGTAATGCAAGATCTGCAAACACAATTATGTGGCCCCCCCAAACCACATCATCTTTAAAAATAAATATTTTTTAAATTTATTAAGCAGTACTGTTTTTAAAAACCCAACAATAAAAACAGCAAAAACCTATTCAGCTTTATATTTGTAATAACTCTATCGTAAATTATCAACTTGGTTCAAATTTGCTCTTTTCTTACTATCTTCTCAATTTTTTTAATGATTTATTTTACATAAAGCCTACTTCCCAATAAAACTATCTGAAGTTTAAGATCTATAATTTGAAGAACTTTTACCCAACTACTGAATTGTCTCTCACTTCTCCTACCTTAACTGAGAAAATTACTTGTATAGAAAAACTATTCACCTACATTTACATTTTAGTGGGTGGAAGGAAGGAAGGAAGGAAGGGAGGCAGGGAAAGAGGGAAACCCAGTGTTGGGTTTCTAGGCATAAGCCACTATGCCTGGCCTGAATATTAATATTTAAAGGACAGAAGTGGAAGGAGACTGTGAAATAAACAGAAGGAATGACATAGATGTAGGAGAAGAACCAGGAAATAAAAGTGTCACAAAAGAGAAGAAAACAGAATTTCAAGAAGGGTAAAACACAATTTCAGAATTGTAACTGCAGCAGAGATGAAAGGAAGATTCAGATACAGTGAATCAGGGGAAAAAATTATGTGGAACATGAGAAATGGCCACTGTAGGTCAAAAGAGTGTATTCCCTCCTACCCCCAGGATGGAACTGGTTTACTTTAGAAGACTTTTTTATGAGGCTTAAAGGAGACAAGGTATGTGAAAGTACAGTTGTGCATTGTTTAACCATTGGTATATGTTTTGAGAAATGCATTAGGCGATTTCATCATTATGGGAACATCAGAGAGTACTACACAAACCTAGATGGTGTAGCGTAGCCTGCTACACACCTAGGATATATGGCATAGCCTATTGCTCCTAGGCTACAAACCTGTACAGCATGTTACTGAATACTGTAGGCAATTCTAACACAAAGGTAAGTATTTATGTATCTAAATACAGAAAAGGTACAGTAAAAATACAATACAATTTTGCAGGACCACTGTCATACATGCAATCCATTGTTGACCAAATCATTGTTATGTGGTACATGACTATAGTCTTAAAAACTATGAAGGCCAACACAAATATATAGTACTCAACGCCATCTCCAGCCAATATGAATAATATCTATGGATGCTCCAAGTTACCCATATGGGTAGATGATGAAATTAGCAAAAGTTAGGAGATGATGTAACAATAATTAACATTTATTGAGCACTATTATGTGCCAGACATTTTACATGCAACCCAGTAAATTATTAATATATTAATATCTCTGTTTTATAGGTGAAGAAACCAAAGCTCAGAAAGGTTAAGTAATTTGACAATGTTATACAACAGAGCTGAAAGCTAGACTATCTGATTCCAAAGCACATGCTGTTTTCACTTTACCATGCTAGATATGATGGATCAAAGTGTTAAGACAAGACATCTTAGATATTTTTTTTTTGTCTAACATTTAACTTTTTCTTTTCCCCCAGAATCCTGAAACACAATAGTCTTCTAGTAGGAGAAGTTTCTGAGTTCTTTCTAAGCAACTACTCTTAAAAAAAATCAGTAGCTTCTGGATAGAATGATAGAGTTTTCATAAATGGTTTGATTTTCTTTTTCTGGTTGAGATATAACCCAAAGAAAGAACTTTAAGGTCTAATGTGATACAGTATTTACACACAAAACTCAGTTCATCCTGCAAAATGGCCAAAATGAGCAGATAAATAGGAATGC
This sequence comes from Cacajao melanocephalus, assembly GCA_963573385.1. NCBI lineage: Eukaryota > Metazoa > Chordata > Mammalia > Primates > Pitheciidae > Cacajao > Cacajao melanocephalus. The sequence continues at coordinate 54,022 of CAUYLG010036909.1, forward strand.
TATGCATCTAATAAAACACAGGACCAGTGCTCTATAAAGATTAGTGAATTGTAAACACAAGATATCTATTCAAAAGAGATCACTGATATGGTTGGGGCAGGTTAGGCCAAAACTTCATGCATTAATGTAAACATTATTAGTACGTTCACATACCTGTCGCCACACCACACAGATGCTTTCCAATTCCTACCACAGGTAGTTTTCCTTCTCTTAGCACAGGAATCTTGTCTGAAATGGAAATGAGAATTAAGTTACATATTAATGTGTCCTTCCAAAAGAAATAACTAATTAGAGTCTCTGAATTTTAGCCTGAAAGAGACTCAAACAAAAAATTCTCACTTTATAGAACTCAACATATAACATACAAACTTAAACAGGGTTCATAATATCAGGAAGTTAATATATTCAGTTAAATAATTTTAAATACAGTGATTTAATATACAAATGCTGTGTTGCTTTTCATGGTTGGATTAAAATTAGTGAATGGAAGAGGTTGCAAAGATATGTTTGCATTATTTTCTTTGGATAATCTGAAAAATAGAAAAGGTATAAAAAGGGCACTACGGAGATTGAGAAGTGTTCGTGTGTGTGTGTCCGTGTTTGTGTTTTGTGTAAGGAATGTGAATCCCACAGTGATAACTTCTTTTCTTTTGTACAATTTAAAATTCTAGGAAGTATCTTTTACCTATTAGCTAGGCAGAGAACTATCTCATTTTCTTTAATGCCTTAGGTAAAGTCATGTTAACTGCAAGCAGAAGGCTAATGTATAGTTTGAACAGACTCAATATTAATTTAAACAGGGCAAAGAAACAACATAAGTACGTATTATAAAAACTTTTAAACTCTTCCTTAATACTTCATTTCCATTTGATACTAAAAATTAAAAAAATTTTCAACCTTAATTCAATTTATATCTATTTAAACATTATATAAAACATTCTATATTAACAATGGATTGATTTTACTGTTTTCCCTGAAGCACTGTTCTGCATGATTGGATTTCTAAGCAACCCTCAGAGTTTGAAACAACTATGACTTATTTGTAAAGCAATGGAAAGTTACACAACTTACTCAAACACAAGTGTTGAATATCAATTTGAAGTCTTTCAAACACTGAGTTTTTCTTTCTGTGTTTTCCATCCACCTGCATAAATAGAACATTATTGTAATAATGACTTCTTACATTTAAAAAAGCTTTATGAAAATAAAAAGATTTCTATTTGTTTTCAAAATTCAGAGCAACAGAATATATTTAAAAATTTAAAAATTCTTTGATAAGAACTTCAAAATATCACATTTTTTAAAAAAGATTTGAAATGTTTATCAATTATATAAACATTATTTCCTTTAACCCTAAAAATTCCCAATTCACTGACAAAGGAACTGAAGTTCACAGCTCTTAAGTGATTTATCTAAGATTGTGTGCTAGCTCCTTTATCTTTGTCATTCCTAGTATACTATTTTGGCTTGCTCCTCTTCTTATTCTCCTGAAATATTCTAATCTATACCTGTGTGCCCATGACCTACTGATCTACATTTGTGGCTCAGGCTTCTCCAATGAGCATGAGACACACACTCAAATGTGAACTAGAAAGCTCTACTTCACCATTATTTCTGTCTCCAAAACCATCCTTCCTCTTACTCCTCCTTTATTATCTCAGGAAAGAGCACCACTTAGTCACTTAAGCCATAAAAATGCTACCCAAGATTACTCCTTCTCTCTCATATTCAATTCCTAATGAATTACCAACTCTTCTGGTTTCCAACCTCTTAACATTTCTCATACTCTTGCCCTCCTCTCCATCCCAATGCAATAGCTTTAGCTCTGGCCTCTTTCTTATTTGGATTGTTGGATAAAAATTATCTTTACTATTAACCTCTCTATTCAGGTATCAAACTTCTAATATAGTTTTAATGGTGCTGCTAGGATAAACTTTGAAATTTCTACTTTACTAACTCTTACATATTATTTCAATCTCATCTCAACTGTCACTTTGAAACTTTCTATGACCCATACTAGACTGAGGTTGGTGTTCTATTTTCATGCTCCCATAGCACTGGGTACTTACTATCATCAAAACACACTGAGCATACCGAACACAAATATTTATATGTCTACTCTACTAGACATAAGCTTCTTCAAAGCAAAGAACTAAATCTTTTTTCTACTGTATCCGCACCACACAGCAGCATAGTCAAAACCCTACCTTAGCATAAAATATGAGACCGTCTATAGGCTAGCCATCCTCTCCAGTCTCATCATTGCTGAACTCTGCTTCACTATGTACTTCCATTATACATAAATATTTCCATATTTTCCTGTTATTTCAGGCATTTAGTTATACTGTTCTTGCTTCCTACAATGCTTCTCAACCTAGCAAACACTAATTCACCTTTCAAGATTTAGTTCAAGCATCACCTTTTCTGCGTAGTCATTCTCCATCTCTTCCCTGCAATAAAACTTGTCACTCCCTTCTTTGAAACCATGCTGTACTCTGTGCAGACCTTTTTCGTATTTTAACACTTTACTGCAATCATTTATGTATTTGCCTGGGTCTCTTTTCTAAACCTAAATAATAGAGTGGCTGGGCACAGTGGCTCACACTTGTAATCCTACCACTTTTGGGAGGCTGAAGTGGGAGGGATGGCTTGAGCCCAGGAGTTTCAGACCAGCCTGGGCAACAAAGTGAGGCCCCGTCTCCATGAAAAATTTTAAAAAATTAGCTGGGCATGGTGGTGCATGACTGTAGTCCCAGCTACTCATAAGGCTGAAATGGGAGGATTATATAAGCCCAGGAGGTCAAGGCTGCAGTGAGCCTTGATACTAACACTGTACTCCAGCCTGGGTGGGGCCTGGCTGTATGCTCAATAATTGTTTACTGAATGAATGGCAAGTGGTAAAGACAGGAGTAGTACCCAAGACTTTTAACTCCTAGCTTCAGCTTGGCTCTTTCTAGATAGTTTCCTGTCTCTGCAAATAATTTTAAGAACTCAGATCAATGGACTACCAAAACTTACATTAAAAAAAATTCACCCTCAATTTGAGTCACCAATACAATTAGAACTAATAAAAGCTACAACAAAAAGGTACAGAAAATGCCTTGCTTTGCCTTTTCCTTAAGAAATGTTTCTATCACGTTTTTCCTGAATATAAAAAATCAAAACAAAGTTTGGTTACTAACATAGAGCAATGGTTTCACTTACCTTGAATCTTGTGGTCACCTTTTCTACTAGGATGAAGTGAACTTTTTCAGCATCTTTTAAGGCAGTATCAACCCAATGAGATAATTTTCCCTTTCCTGCTCCAAACTCAACAAAGCATCTTCTTGGACCAAGTAACTTTAATTTTTCAATGTTACCTAAAATAGAAGCCTGCAAACTTCACAAGATTATTTTATAAACTAGAGCAAACACATTTGGCTCAAATGGGAAAACAGCAAGGTAATTTCTATGTAAGGTACTATGTTTACAGTGATAATTTCTATTTGACTTAAATTTTTCTCTCTTGCTTTTAAATATTTAATACATGGTACTCCGAATCATATCTATGCCCTCAACTTTTTACATATGTTTATACATATTTTTTGAAATGGAAATATTTGGCACCCTGAAAGGTAAACAAAATAAAATCTTATTAATAATTACATTTAAAACACTTTTAACAAATGAACAAAGGCCATGTTTAGTAGTTACTATAGCCTATACATACCTGCTGTTTCAGGTGCTTGGTTGCAGAATCACCATTTTTAGGGTCATTAAGTGCACTATGTAATGCTGGATGGGACATAATGTGATCTTTAAGTGTAGAATTCAAACCTGTGCCAAATATAAGCACAACCACTTAAGCAGCCAATCACAAAACTGTAGGATTCTGAACAATAGTAGTAACATATTTTAAACCATAATGGTATCAACTCATATACCACCTAATTACTCTAAAATAATTGAACTTGCAACTTTAGGTAGTCTTACCTTCACTTGCTTTTCTCAATTTCTTAATTAACTTTTCCAACTGCTCTTCAGATAGAGAAGAAATTGGAACCTATATACAAAAATAAAACTAAACAATGTAGCCAAAAACTGCTTTAAAGTAGCATGACAGAAACTGAATAGAGGTTTACCAATTGGGCAACTCCCATGACAGCTTAGGTTCTTCTCTCTCTCAAGCCTGTTTCCTAAGCTGCCATCAGAATTGTCCAACTGCTAAACTTCTACTCAGTCTTCGCTGTGCTACTTTAATTCTCCTAAATTCCTCAAGGTCAAGAACAAGTCTAGGCTCAGAAGGGTTCAAGAATCAAAGGGGATTTGGGGCCACATTGTAGCTTGTTTTGTTATGGGGCATGAAGTACTTTGGGAACTAACAATCACTAATAATACTGAGTCTACAGGAAAATGCATTCTAAATTAAAAACAGATTTATTTGAAATAAAAATTAAAACATGGCTTATTCACATCATGAAGAGAGCTCATAAATACCTTTTAAAATTAACTATTAAATCAATGTACTTACTAATTGTTCGGGTATTTCTGTTTCATCTTTTAAGCCTGCATTAATATCTTGAATATAGAAATCCTTAACAAAAACAAAATAAAACCATGAAAGAACTGTTAATAATGTGAAGCTCACAAAAATTAAACTAAAATATTGATTCTTCCTTTCATCCCCTGCTCTCTACCTGCCATCCTCCCTTCCTCCATTCATTTCTTCATTAAATCATTATTTAGTACTTACTGTAGTCCCTAGTTTGCTTTAGGTATTGGGCATTCACCACAGTCGATAACAAGAGAGACAAAAATATGTATTCATGGATATTATATCCTAGTGAGCTGGTTATCTGAATAAGCATTTACAGTGTAAAGAAATACACATGTAACATTTATTAAAATTTTTGCAGCATAGACTGTTTACAGCATAGACTGAGAACTATAGCAATTTTGTCTTATAGCGCTAAAGCAAAAACAGCAAAGTACTAACTACACAAAGCGGCTTTATCAAACATGCAGCATGACCAAAAACAGATAAGATATAGATATTATGACAGTAAGTCTTACTTCTTCTATTTTAAAATATTAATTAAAACTTGAAAATATAAATGTCCTGTCACACTAGTTATTTAAATTAACATAATGAGGCCAGACATAGTGGCTCAAGCCTGTAATACTAGCACTTTGGGAGGCCAAGGCAGGATTCCATGAGCCCAGGAGTTTGAGACCAGCCTAGGTAATAGAGGAAGATTCTGTCTCTAAAACAAACAAATAAACAAACATAATGAAATCTTTCTAGTCCAGCTTCAGAGATACAGATTCTAGGTAAGGATCTGTATTACCATTGTCGAACAGAACTTTCTGCAATGATGGAAATGTTCTGTATCTGCTCTGGCCAATATGGTTGCCACTTAAATACGGCTAGTGTGACTGAGGAACTAGATTTTTAATTTTATTTAGTTTTAATTCGAATTTAAATAGTCATATGTGGCTAGTGGCTGCCATACTGAACAGTGTAGATCTAAATGAATGGAACAGTACTGTTTCTACAAATCCTGTTTCGAAAGTGAAAATAACTCTTGGGGACATTATGTGTAGTAAATGGACTTTTGTTACACAGAGGCAGAAAGGTAACATCCTGATTATGTGTTGCTAGCTTTACTTGGACAGATTTTGTGTTGCTAGCTTTATCTTTATGGACAGCAAATCAAAACTGGTGATTGAATGGAATGAGTGAAGATTGCAGGAATTACAATGTTTTAATGGATAACTGAAAAAAAACTATAATAGAAAATTAGCTGTTAAGTATTAGAATTTAATGTACTCTTAGTTCAAAATGGTTGCCAAGAGTGCTCCAGGTAACTTACGCTGTAGATTAGATTTTTAAATGTGAAAACTATTTGTACTGGAGAAATTTATAACCAACTAACTTTTATTTAGTATACAAAATTTTTAAAAATTGCTCACCAGTTTCCCAAAGTAAAACAGAACAGTGATATGCCTTTACCTGTGTTCCAAGTGTCCTACCCTACATAGTGAACCAGATAAATACTACTCTGCATTTCTTTCTCCTGTCTCATCATACCACTGCTTTTCTCCATTTCCTTGCCACTGTGTGCTGGTATGCACTGAAATTCACCCAAGGGTTTTCCATTTTTAACAAATTTATCTATTCTCTCAAACTTTTCTCAGAACATATATTACAGTTGCTTGCTCTAACTAAAACCTGGCACTTATGTAAGGAACATATTTGCAAACAATGCCAATGTTCTCGCTATTAAAGGGCCTAAGTCCTAAGCAGGTGGTGGTAGTGAGGGTCATCATTTTTCTTCCACACCATCTTAATGTAAAAATACTTTCTAAGTTTATGCCATCTGGCCCAGTGGTTCTCAATTGGGAGGCATCTGGAAATGTATGGGAGCATTTTGTTGCCAAAGTAACTGAGAGGTACTATTGCAAGACATCGTCCCCTAAGTCTCTCGATTTTCTACAAGTTTTAGAAGCAGAGGCACTGATTACCTTTTTTCCCTGACTGCATTTTCAAGGGAGCTTGTATAACAAGCACCCTTGGGAGACAGAAATGATGTGTCACCTCCTTGATCACATGGCAGCCCTTATTGTACAGTGTAATAAACAAATACAGAACAAAAGTCAGGCAGGTTTGCTTACTACCCAATTTAAAAATATTTGTATTTTCTAGCTGGATTTGGGGCTCATGCGTACAATGCTAGTACTTTGGGAGGTCAACGCAGGAGTATTGCTTAACACCGGCAGTTCGAGACCAGCCTGGGCAATGCAGTGAGAATCCCGTCTCTATAAAAAAATAAAAAATTAGCCAAGTGTGGTGTTGTTTGCCTACAGTCCCAGCTACTCATGAGGATGAGGTGGGAAGATTGCTTGAGCCCAGGAGTTCAAGGCTACAGTGAGCTGTGATCACGCCACTGCACTCCAACCTGGGTGACAGAGTGAGACCCTATCTCTTTAATAAAAAAACCAAAATTATATTTCCTGAGTTTGGGTTCCTCAGCTATGAAACAAGTCCATTCCACGTGTAGCATCTACCAAGGCATTACATACCACATTTCACCACTCAATTTTACTGATCAAACACTTACAGGTTTTGGTTTCTCTCTTGAGTTACATTTTTTCAAATGCTTTGCTAGTTGATCTTCATATACTGTGCTAAATTTAAATAGAAAATTATTTCAAATGAGATACGCACCAATTACTGTTTCCAGCACAAAATAAACCCATATTTGATCCATACTTACTGTTTTGGATCTAAAGGACACAGGATTCTTTTCCGAGCATCTTCTTCCTAATAAATTAAGGGATATATTATTTAAATAAAATATCAAGTTTATTGCTTACAGATACCAGATATAATTTCGGTGGCTCTGTAATCTCAAAACAAGGTAAGGAAACCTTAAAAGGATATAATGAAAAGTTGGCAAAATCAGGTCCCAAGGGTTTAACAACAAAAAATATCCAGTGTAAACTGGCTTACATATATTATGAACAAATACTGCTTTGGACAAACAAGGGTCTATAGCTTCAAATAGGTTATAGAGAAGGCCTACATACAGTGTCTGGAATCTAAGATATCATCAACTATTATATGCATGACTATTTTATGCACAACCAAGAAAGAAAAAAGTTACCTATTTCATTTTAAATTATTTTAATAGACAAATAGTTGTATAGATTTATCATGTACTAGGTTGGTACAAAAGTAATTGTGTTTTTTATGGAAATAAAAATAATATACAGTATTATATATATATATGGTTTTAATACAACATGATGTTTTGAAATATGTATACATTGTGGAATGGCTAAATCAAGCTAATTAACATGCATCGCCTCACATACTTACCATTTTTTGGAAAATGCTACCCGTTGACATGGATTTTAAGATGTATCCTGATTTTAGAATGTTAAAATGTAAAAATAAAGTTTCTTAAAAACAATGAAACATGGTATTTTAACCATTTGGTATGTGCTATATTTCACTGGCTTTGCTACTTTTTAGTATTAGTTACATCCTATGTATTTCTAAGTTACATAGATTTAACTAGTCTTGGCTCACTTAATGACGGGGGAATACATTCTGAGAAATGTACCTTTAGGTGATTTTGTCACTGTGAGAACACCACTGTGAGAAGAAACCTAGATAGTATAGCCTACTGCACAATTAGCCTATAAAGTATAGCCCCTGGCTACTAGGCTGCAAACCTATACAGCATTTTACCATACTAAATACTGTATGCAAATGTAACACAATGTAAATATTTGTGTATCTAAACATACCTAAACATATAAAAGGTACAGTAAAAGTACAGTATTATAACCTTATGAGACCGCCATCACATATGTGGTCTGTTGTTGGCTGAAATGTCATTATGTGGCACATGACAATATGAACTGAGAAAAAGAAAGGAAAATTGATAGTATTGGCAATTCTACCCAATATTCCACATGAATCTGTACAAAAAGCGATTGTATAACAGTTAAGACACAGGCCAGCCAGACTGCCTAGGTATGATACCCAGCTCTATCTACCAGCTTAAAGCCCTATGACCTTAGTTAGGTAGGCTTACTGCCTCATCTGAAAGATGAGAACAATAATATGTCTTACCTCCTGAAGTTTGAACAAATTAAGTGAGCTAATAGTTAAAAAAAACAAAACAAAACTGCCTAGCATAGTGCTGGCCATAGAGTAAGTGGTGACTAAGTGTCTGCTAGTATTATTATTTTAAAAATGTATTTCTGTTCTAATGTGCCTCTCAGCATGTCCATGAAGCTATTCACACTGAATTTCATGGGAAAGCTAAGAAATTTTCAATGTTTTTTTGGAAAATACTGTATATTCAATAAAAGGAAAAGAAAATACTGTATATTAATTCTTCCTCATTTGCTGACTTTAAATCCTAACCTCCATGTAAAAGACTACTCTAACCCCTGAAAGCCTAACTGTAGCAGAGGGGGGAAAAGGACATTAAAAATTTATTATTTGAATTTAGAACAGGGATTCTCAATCTTGGCACTAACGACATTTTGGGCTGGCCTTTTGGGGAGGTGAGTGCCTGGGTCTATCCCATGCTTTGTAGGGGGTTTAGCAGCATTTCTGGTCTCTGTCCATTAGATGTCAGTGATACTCCTTAGTTGTGACAACCAAAATGTCTTCATTTCGTCAAGTGTCCACTGGGGGCAGAATCAGTCAGTTCTAGTCAAAAATCACTGGGTAGAAATTCACCTTCCAGATATTTGGATAAGATGGAGTCTAAATCCTCCTCCTATCATAACTCTCATTCTTTAACCAAGAGATGTTTGCCAGTCCCCTCAAAATCAGTCAATACAACTTATGGACATAATTCAGAGTTTCCACAAGTCACATCTCCCATACTCCAAAACACGAATGTCCTTGTTTCAGTATGCTTCACTTTCAGCAAATGCCAGTCAAAACAAAATAGGATGGAGAGTGACAGATGAAGGGGGTCACGGGACTGATCTGCACTGGATATTGTCTAGATGAATAAACTGTTTAAGAAATAAAATAATTCAAATAATACTGGACATTCACAGGTTGATCTGAATCAGATGCTGATCTCTTTGGTTTATTCTTTATAGCTCTATTAGACATGCTCTTTTCCTATCAGAATTTTTGCTCGTCTGGTTTTTATTTTCCCATCATACACACACACACACACACACACACACACACACACATATATCTCCATCCTAAAATAATATGCATATATACAAATATACAGTGTTAGTACATTTATATGCATAACTATTATCAAAATTGTATGCTGTGTTCTCAATTATAAAAGGTCAATTCATATATATTTAAAAATCTTTCCTTCCCATTCCAGCAGAGTTGCATTCTTAAAGACTGTAAAAAACAATTTTTTTTTAACTCAGTTTGGCTGTCACTTAGGCTGGAATGCAGTGGCATGATCTCGGCTCACTGCCATCTTCCCCTAATGGGTTTAGGCGATTCTCCTGCCTCGGCCTCTCAAGTAGCTAGGGTTATAGGCTGCACGCCACCACGCCCGGCTGATTTTCGTATTTTTAGTAGTGAGAGGGTTTCACCATGTTGGCCAAGCTGGTCTCAAACTCCTGACCTCAAGTGATCCGCCCGCCTCGGTCTCCCAAAGTGCTGGGATTACAGTCGTGAGCCACCATGCCCGGCCTCAAGTCTAAATTTTTGTTTGTTAAGTCTAAATTTTTAAAAGAAAGTTTCTTCCAACCGCATTCATGAGAAGTGCTTCTTTCATGAAGTAACAATTACAACACAATTAGTAAAACCTTCGGGACTTCAATCACTACTTTTTCTAAACTACCACTTTCCAGCAGGAAAGCGGAGCAGCAGCTTGGGGTAAAACTAAAATCTAGCATTGCTATGAGTTAAGATCAAGATAAACGGCTCACTGCTGGAGCTTTACTTAGTAAAATAAAACAATTCTCATCACTACAACTCATAATCGTTCCGTAAGAAGGACAAAACTGGGTTTATTAAAGTGAAAGCTGGAGAATCCAGGGGACACAAGCAGAAACCTGTCAAAGAGGGGAGGGGCCGGGTTCCAACACCAACAGCACCAGGATACTTATTTCCGACTCTGGAGAGAGTAGGGCGATACCACACCTCCGCGGCTCCAGCGTGTTCACCACAGAATCTTTTCCCTGCGGCCACCACCATCCTGCAGAACCGTTTCTTCTTTTCCACATAATAACCACATCTACCCTCAGCTGGAAAACCAGTCGCGTGCGGCGACGTCGCGCAGGTAGCCATAACTCAGGACTAGCTTCGGCTGTCGAGTATCCGGCAACCAGAGGAAAAGTTGTCAGCTTCCTTCGGGTCCTCTTCCCTTAACAAGCATGGCTGCCTCAGTCCCCGCCACACAGGTAAATGCCCGGAACTACCACAACCGCCTTCCCTGTATCCTCCGCAGAACCGGAAGAATCCGATGGTGGCTGGCGAGGGCCAAGTCTTTTACGTCTTCCTCTCGTTTCTCTCTCCCCGCCTCCTCCGCAGAAGCCGAGCGCCAAACTCAAACTTTATCAGGACCCGGACGTTTCTCTGGCAAGTTCCGAGGGCCGGGCCTGTTGGGCCTTTCCGCACACCAGCCGGGGCAGCGAGCCAACATGAGCCAAGTTCTGTTCCACCAACTAGTCCCGTTGCAGGTGAAATGCAAAGACTGCGAGGAGAGGTAAGGTCCGCGTCACCCAGTGCCCGCGGGTGGCGGTTGGGGTCAGGCCAGTGGGGAAAGATGGCGGTTCCGGGCAGTAGGCCCCGCCTTGCACCTGGGTGTCTTGTCGGCCCCCTAGGAAGCGTATAGGGAACCCAGAGGGCCCGTGGCTACCTCTTTCACTAAATCGGTCGTTGTAGAGAGGACTGGAGGAAGGGTGTGAGGGAATAGGAAACCTGCTCACATCAAGTTGATGCCAAAACCTCAGCTCTGAAAGGAGTCGTGAAGATTATAGCCCTACTCTTCGCTTTTGACAGATAACTCTGGCCCAGAGAAGTTAAAAAATTTTACGTGAGGGCCCACAGCCAGTTCATGGCAGAGTCAGCACTGGAACTCTGGCCTTGGCTCCCAGCCTTTTCCCCCGTTCTCTTTTGAAGTATGTTGGCAGTAAAGTTCAACTTTTAAAAACCTACCAATTTGGTGCTGTACTTTGGCTCTTCACGTTTGTTACTTTAAAAAAGTAAATTACATTTAACCGACTAAAAATGAGAAAATCAGAAACGCCATTCATTCATTCAGTAAATATTGCCTACTTATAAAACACCTTACTGGGCACTGGGAATACAGTGGTCAGGAAAAACAGTCCTTTTCTTCACGGAGTTTACAATCACCGGAGGAAATAAAGAACAGTTGCACAGGTAAGTGTAACTTCGATTAAGGAGGTGGTATTATTGGGGCGTAAATAGACTTGACCAGAGGTCAGGAGACTTAAATTTTTTTTCTCAGTTCCAACACTCAGTAGTTGTCTCTTTGTCTGTGAACGTTCTTTCCTCATTAGGAAAACTGATATAACATGCGTATTCACGTGATTGTAATGAGGCTCAGGTGTGAAATTGTATGTGAAAACTAAGTGGTGTGCAAATATAACATAAAAAATGAAGACATTGCCTTATTGAGTTGCCAGTAATGTGAAACTGTAGTATATATAGTTTAAAATTAGATCAAAAATCAATGGCAAGCCAGTCAAGGAGATGGTACCAAAACTAGCTGCTGCATATGGAGATCTGTAGGTTTAATCATTCTTTTAATGCTTTCCAGGATGGTAGCCACTAGCCAAATGTGGTTATTAGACATTTGAAATGGGGCTTATCTGAAATGTTGTGCTTTATGTATGAAAATGCACATTGTATTTTGAAGACTTACTCTGAAAAAAATATCTCAATTTTTGTATTATGTGTTAAATGGCAATATTTTGGGTATATTGGGTTAAATACAATAATTATTAATTTCACCTGCTTTAAAAAATTTTTTTTAAATGTGGCTTCTAGAAAATTTAAATCGGCTAGGTGTGGTGACTTACACCTGTAATCCCAGCACTTTAGGAGGCCAAGGTGGGAGGATTGCTTGAGCCTAAGAGTTGAGGTATGATTGCACCACTGTACTGCAGCCTGGATGACAGAGTGAGACCCTGTCTCTGAAAAAAAAAAAAGAGAAGGAAAAAAATTAAAATTATATACCTGGCTCACATTTGTGGCTTACCTTGTATCTCCATTGGACAACACTGGTCTGGAATGATTATAGGAAGATAAAAGGGGCCATACTTTGGTTTCAATATGGAAACTCCTAGATCTTCTCCTTCTGGTTACGTTGTCATCAGTTAATCTTAACACTCGATTTCTCTGCTTAGAAACCTTTACTATATTCCTATTATCTGTGTAATAGGGGTCAGCAGACTGGTGCACATGAGCCGGATGGCCCACTGTTTTTGTAAGTAAACTTTTATTGGAACACAACCATGCTCATTTGTTTACAAATTGTCTGTAGCTGCCTTTGTACAGGAAGGGCAGAGATGAGTAATTGTGACAGAGACCTTATGGCCTCGAAGCCTAAAATACTTGCTGTCTGGCCCTTTACAGAATAATTTGGTGATCCTTGACCTATAGGAAGAAAAATCCAGACTCTCCAGACTGACACACACTCACTCACTCACTCACTCACTCTCTCTCTCTCTCTCTCTCTTGCGCGCGCGCGCTTTTTTTTTTTTTTTTTTTTAACCTGGAGTCTCGCTCTGTTGCCCAGGCTGGAGTGCAGTAGCACAGTTACAGCTCACTGCAGTCCTGACCTCCTTGTAAAACACCTTACTGGGCACTGGGAATACAGTGGTCAGGAAAAACAGTCCTTCATGGAGTCTACAGTCATTGGAGGAAATAAAGACTAGTCGCACAGATACATGCAACTTTGATTAAGGAGGTGGTACTACTGGGGCGTAAACAGAGATTTGACCAGAGGTCAGGAGACTTAAATTTTTTTCTCAGTTCCAACACTCAGTGGTTGTCTATTTTTTCTCTGAACGTTCTTTCCTCGTTTGTAAAGCTAATATAACATGTATTGTAATGAGGATCAGCTGTGAAATTGTATGTGAACACTAAGTGGTGTACAAATGTAGCGTAAAAAATGGAGACATTTCCTTATTGAGGTGCCAGTTCCTCCCACCTTAGCCTCCTGAGTAGCTGCAATTACAGGTGCATACCACCACGCCTGACTCTTTTTTTTCCCTTTTTAAATTTAATAGAGACGGGGTCTCCCTGTATTGCCCAGGCTGGTCTTGAACTCCTGGGCTCAAGTGATCCTCTCACCCCAGCCTCCCAAAGTGCAAGGATTATAGGCATGAGCTACCACGCCCGGCTTAGTTGAGTATTTGAGGCCAGTTCAGCTCAACAAATATTGGCAAACGTCTACAGTGTCTCAGGAACTGTCCTAGGTGCGGAGGATGAAAATATACACTCTCCCCCCTAGCCTCCACCACCAATAAAAGCCATCAAGAACCTGTTTTCATTCTCTCCCTAAGGAACTCACATTTTAATAGGGGGAAAAAAAAGATGTTCCTTGAACAGGCAGCATAGTGCAGATTAAGAGTTCAGGCTCTGGAGCCAGGTTGCCTGGATTTAAGTCCCAGTTCTGCCACTTACGGACTTATCTTGTATAATTTCCTTCTCTATGTCTCATCTTTAAGTTTATGGTAATAACAGTACCTACTTCTTGGTATTTAAGTACACTGAAGTCAGAGAAGAAGGAAATTCAGTTGATGACAGGAGCATGGTGGCTCACACCTGTAATTACCAGTTGATGATCAGGGAGCTTTATCTGGTGGAAGATGATACAAAATTTTGAAGCCCATGATTTGACACTAATCTACCTTTTAGTTTTGTTTCCTAAGCTTGTCTCTCCAATATAAAAGTCATACAAGCATTCTTGTTACCTTCTGAATGTACCTGATACTCACCCTATACTATACTTTTACCCCTGCTGTTCCTTGTGCCTCAAATGCTTTTTTCTTTCATAACTTTCAGGTGTGTCTTAAATCCTTTCACTGTAAGAAGGCTTCAGAGTTGCCTAAGTTGAAATGAATTGCTGTTACTCATTTGTTAGATAGTGTGGTGTAGGTCAAAGATCTGAGTTCTAATTTAGGTTCTGTCGTATAACCTTAAAACATTATGTGGGCCAACTGGGAGATTCCCGGCGGAGGAGCCACACGGGTTGCCCGCGCGGCTGTTTTGCCAGCGCCCCGGCACGGCACAGCGCTTCTCAGTGAGGAGTATATGCGACTGGGGGCCATTTGAGTCAGGCTCCGCTGGTCCCATTCCCACAAGGAGAACAGCAATTATAAGTGCTGAGGACTGAGAGTTTCACAGTAAGCACAGCTGAACCCGGGAAGGCCTAGCTCAGTGGGGAAGGGGCGTCCGCCAAAGGAAAACTAAGAAACAGAAAAAACTTCATCACCAACAAGCCGGACGTTCACTCAGACCCAATCTGAAAGTCGGCAATTACAAAGACGACAGGTGGATAAATCCACAAAAATGGGAAGAAAC
>CAUYLG010036910.1:0-27487 GCA_963573385.1 Cacajao melanocephalus
GGGAAAAACGCGTCACCCCCCACCAAAAAAAAAAAAAAAAAAAAAAAAAAAAAAAAGCTGGGTGAGGCGGCTCGCACCTGTAATCCTAGCACTTTGGGAGGCCGAGATGGTTGGATCACCTGAGGTCAGGAGTTTAAGAACAGCCTGGCCATCATGGTGAAACCCCATCTAAAAAAAAAGAAAAGAAAAGAAAAAAATAGCAACATTCCTGATGATAGGGGTGGGAGGAAGTAGTTTTGTAGATGAGTTGAGAAGCAAGACATTTGTTAGGTACATGGATGTGATTGAAATTAATGGTAGGGCAACCTGGGGAGGCAACAGGTACCAGGGAAAAGGGGCAGTGATTCTGGACCACTGGTCCAGGCTGTTAAGTTGGTCAACAGGCTCATAAGAGTAAGAACATTTCACATTTATAAAAACAAATAGGACTAGAGAAGGAGGTGAGAGGTGTAGCAGTCCTGTATTACCAGACTTGCTCTTTAGGGACTCATCTCCCAAGGTCCCTAGCTTGCCCTAAGGATAGAGCGGGTGGGAGGTGGTGGGAGAATGAGCATCTCGGGAACATTTATTGGGTGCCCAGAAAACAGGCTTTGACTGCATTTGAACTGACGTATTTGAAAAATGAACTTTATTTCATTGCATACTGTTTCAGTGATTCATTCTTTATATGTGCATTTACTCAGCAGAAGTGAGTCGAAAATAAGATGGATGCTAAATTTGTATGTTAATTTTAATATTGAAGCTATCCTATATTTGAAGAATAAGATCAGTGCTTCAATTTCATTTCTTATGTGGTACTGATTGTTGTCATTACTGGAAAAAAAAATCATTTCTGAATGCATCCTCCCCAACTTCTAATCTCAGAGGGCAGAGGAGGCTCAGGAGAGGCAACCTTGCCTTTTGTTGATTCTGGATATGCTTCAGTGTTCCCACAGTATCATTTACTATTTCAGTGTGAAGGGTAAATAGGAAAGGTAGTGGTTTTCTCTTAAATTACAGTGGAGTTTATTTACTAATTGGATTCTGAGAGTTTGCTGGGGTTGTAAGGCTATGTCAAGAGTTTCATATATCCCATGGGCAAAAGCCACCAGACTAAACCAAAAGTAAACTCAGCAGAGCAGTTGTTGAGAAAAATGATCCCTCCAGAAGACTTGAGTCACTGCATGGTGGTTTTAGACCATGACCTCACACTGCCACTGTGATTTAAATGAAAGATTCCAAAGGTCTGTGGAAAGATCTCTGTCTCCTAGCCAAATATGGCAGAAGCAGATGTGTGACAGTTTCTATAGAGGGAGGGTGGGTGAGTTCAATGTGGGACCTGTCTCAACCCCGGGGCTGCTATGACAATACCAGTGGCTCTGTCCTCACTAGCAGACTGCTGGCTGTCCGTGCAGCCCCTGGCTTTCCTTGTTGCTTCTGCCTTCAGGGATCACTGGGTGACACAGGCTGCTGGGGTGGCTGTGCGTTTTGTGTATTGCACCAGTGGGTCCAGCCAAGGGGCACGTTGGGGCTCAGATCCAGAGTGGGTGTCCTTTTCAAATCTGTCAGACCAGAAAAGGTGCTGTTTTGGGAGAAGCCTTTTTCTCCTTTGCCGGAAGGTACACCAAAATCTAGCAGAGACAATAGAGAAAGAGGGAGAAAGAAGAAAGAACGAGTTGCTGGAGAACAGCTTGAGCATTGAAAGGAATAGCTGTGGAAGCCAAGGATAAAGATACCTTTGTCAGCCTATCTCCTTTGGCCTGTCCCCTTTGAGAAAATAGGAAGTAGTTTCAATTAGTTCCAAAAAAATCTCACTGAATGGACCTGAGATTAGAAATGAAGGGAGACGTTGGAAAGGGAGACAAGGAAACTAGCCTTTATTGAGCATCTACTACCTGCATCTGTTAGGTCAGCCCTCCATTCTGACCTCAGTATATATCTAAGGATTGTCCCTGATCTAAAACCAGCTCAGGCCACCAACAACCAGGTGGGCATTTATCATTTGGGGCTGCTTGAGTAGACAACAGGATATATGCAACCACCCAAGTGAATAAATGAAAATGCCCACAGCAAACACTGATTTATGCAGTTTTCTATCTTAAAAACAGCCCTGTGAACCAGCCTGTCTGCTTAGCTCTAATACAGTAATATTTGAGATTCACTGCAGATCCTGAATCTTCAAGAAACATGTCTAATGCAGCTTAGTATTACAGATATCTTACTGTATCTAGAGTTTTGAGAATTGGAATAATGCTTTGTATACCACTGTTTATACCCTTAGAGAAAATCTTACTAATCCAACACTGATTTAGTTAAATTAGCAATTCAAAGC
Organism: Cacajao melanocephalus; assembly: GCA_963573385.1. NCBI lineage: Eukaryota > Metazoa > Chordata > Mammalia > Primates > Pitheciidae > Cacajao > Cacajao melanocephalus. The sequence continues at coordinate 2,312 of CAUYLG010036910.1, forward strand.
TCCTGCTAGGTATTATTTTGAAACATTATGTAAATCCAATCCAAATGCAAATTAATTTATTAAAAACCGATTCTACCCAGAATCCCACATTTTCCAAAAGTGGTCTGGAGTTAAGTGAACACAGGAGCAAGCATTTAAAAAGCACTTATTCTGGCTGGGTGTGGCGGCTCATGGCTGTAATCCCAGCACTTTGGGAGGCCAAGGCGGCAGGATCACTTGAGCCCAAGAGTTTGAGACCAGCCTGGGTAACGTAGTGAGACCTCATCTCTACAAAAAAAATTTTTAAAGCTGCGGTGTACACACCTGTAGTCCTAGCTACTCAGGAGGCTGAGTCAGGAAGACCCTCAAGCCCAGGAGTCTGAGGCTGCAGTAAGCTATGGTTGTGCCATTGCACTCCAGCCCAGGCGGCAGAGCGAGACCCTGTCTCTTAAAATAATAATAATAATTTAAAAAGCACTTATTCTGTGCTAGCCATTGTTAACATCTATGAACTCATTTAATCCTCTCAATGACCACATGAGATCAGTTAGATTACCATTCCCATTGAGTAGATAAGGAAGCGAAGAAGTAACTTTCTCAGGGTCCTCTACCGGGAAGGGGTGGATGTGGGCTTCGGTCTCAGCACTTTGGATCCAGTTTACGGGCTCGGAGTTCTCAGGGCTTTTTGGAGCTCCTGGAACTTTGGCTAGCCTCCTGGCTTTCTCCTGGGCCGGAAGACACCTCCATCAGAGGTGGGAGTCGCGGCCGTGGCTGTCGAGGGCAACAGCCGGGAGCCTGAGAAGACATGGTGTGAAACCCTGGAGGTGAGAGCGACCAGGACCCTCCCTGTCCCTGAGCTGGCACGTCAAGTTCATCACACTGGACCGCTGCACGCCGCCTACGTGAATGTTCTTCCTGGCTCTGGTGCCCCCCGAGGCCAGTGGAAGTAGACCCGGTCAGGAAGCATTTTGAAATGTAGGTGGAGGGCCCAGTTGTCTTAGGAGCCACCCTTTGAAGCACGAGGAGGAAGAGGGGAAGGAAGGAGCAGTGAAGACAGAGACTCTCTTTGGGCAGAGTGGGGCTTCCATCACGTTCGGTGGTACCGTTCTGACCCTGCCCAATCATGGGACTGACCTGTGCCACCATGTGGGGGTGCGTCGAGGCGGGTGGTAGTATCTGGGATCTCTGCTTGGCTTCCTGGCCGACAGGAATGTCCTCTGCAGCCCCACCGGGAGCAGGGCAGACAAGGTGAGATAGTTAAGTCTACAGGAAGGAGGGAGGATGGTGGTTTCTGAGCTGGCCTCCCTCTCCCAAGAGGTGGGAGGGAGACCTGGAGCAACCTCAGCTGAGCTCCGCAGCTCCGGCCCCTACCAGGACCACGGGCGTGATGAGTGTTCAGAGAAGGGAAGTGAGGCCACCTGCGCTCTGGGCGCGCCAGCATCTGCTGCAGCCATCATTGCAGGGAGAGGAAAGGGCACTGCAGAAGCCAGTGTGGCCTGCAGAGGATCCGCTATGGGTGGTGGGCCTGACCCTCAGTGAGTGGAAGGGATGGGGAAAATAAAATGCATTCCTGTTGTGGCCTAAAGACCTCCCACCTGGAAGAAAGCCAGGGGAACCTGACCAGACAGCCAGTTCCAGCGGCCATTTGCCCAGGAGAGTAGCCACTCTGTAGGTGGGATTAAGTCCTCCCTACAACATCCCAGACAGTCATTCACATGCCAGAGCTTTGGTGACTTGCTCTGAGACTAGCTGGCCCCAGACACCTTTGTTTTCTGGATTTCCTGATAAATTAGCGCCAAAGGAAGAAGAGCTCATTAATTCACTGTCTTGGTCCATAAGAGCCCAGCTAAACTTAAATTTCAGATAACCAGTGAATAATTTTTTAGCATAAGCATGTCCCAGGCTGAATTTGTATAGGTATACAAAGTCGCCCAGGCTGGAGTGCAGTAGCGTGATCTTGGCTCACTGCAACCTCCGCATCCCAGGTTCAAGCGATTTTCCTGCCTCAGCCTCCTGGGTAGCTGAGATTACAGGCGCCCGCCACTGCGCCCGGTTAATTTTTGTATTTTTAGTCGAGATGGGGTTTGACCATCTTGGCCAGGCTGACCTCGAACTCCTGACCTTGTGATCTACCCACCTCGTCCTCCCAAAGTGCTGGGATTACAGGCATGAGCCACTGCGCCCGGCCAGTAATTTTTCTTTTAATTGATCAATTTTTCCTTTTAGAAATAGGGTATTGCTCTGTCACCCAGGCTAGAGTGCAGTGGTGTGATCACGGCTCACTGCAGCCTCGACCTCCCCAGGCTCAAATTATCCTCCTAATCTCAGCTTCATGAGTAGCTGGGACTATAGGCACACACCACCATGCCCAGCTGATTTTTGTTATTTATTTATATTTTTGTAGAGACAGGATCCTACCATGTTGCCTAGGCTGGTCTTGAACTCCTGGCTTAACTGATCTTCCTCCTTCAGCCTCCCAAAGTGTTGGTATTTTAGGTGTGAGCCACTGTGCCTAGCCCTTCCAGAAATATTTTAGGCACATGCAGGCATAAGTATTCTTTTTTTCATTTTCTTTACAAATTATTTATAGTATACTAAATACACAATTGTTTTACCTTGTCTTTTTCCCCTGTCCACTTACTGTGTCTTGGAGTTGGTTAAATATAATTATAAAGATAGTTTCTTCATTTAAGAAATTATAGAGTATTTGGCTGTTCCATAGGTTATGTAGCAGTCCCCTTCTGATACGTATGTTAAGTTTTCAAGTCATCTACTATTAAACAATTTGGTAATACATAGCTTTAGAGAAATGTGATTTGAAGTGGGAGCAAGTGTAAGTTGAATTAATTCATAAAAGAGGCATTTCTGCAGCAAAATGTCTATGCGTTGGTAATTTTACTAGATGCTGCCAATTTGTCCCTTTACAGGTATTGTCCAGTTTACAGTCCCACCAATAAAGTATGAGAATGCCAGTTTCCTCACGTCTCCAGTGAGTGTGTTTTCAGTTGTGATTTTCCACAACCTGAAAATCTCAGTATGCTTTAATTTGCGTTCTCTTCTTATGAAAGAAGGCGAGCTTCTGTTCATATGTTTTAGAGCCATCCGCATCAACGAGCATCTCTTTCTTGGAGTGGTGGAAGAATACTAGGCTTTGAACGGGTCTGTGACCCAAGCTTAAAGAGGGCAGAACCCATGTCAGCGTAACCATCAGTGTTTGCAGCTAAATGTCTTATGCAAGGAAGTGGTTGGTTTCTGCAGTGTTTTCTCCTTAGCAAGGCTTGGGCACTGAAACCAATCCTAACCAGGCCGATGGCGCCATCTATCTTTCTGAGATGGATAAATGGAATGCAATGCAGTTTGACAAGGGGAACATTTGGGACCTGACCCCGATGATGTCAGGACCTGACGCTGATGATGAGGTCTGCCAGGGGCTATGGATGTGTTTCATCAAAGCTGAAAATATCACTGACCTACTAAATTGTCTTTTGCCCTACTTGATGTCAGTGAAGTGAACATGTCTTTCTGATTTAAAAAAAATTTTTGGCCAGGTGCAGTGGCTCACACCTTTCATTTTCTTTACAAATTATTTATAGTATATTTCTAGTTATAGTATATTTCTTTACAGATTATTTATAGTGCCTGTAATCCTAGCACTTAGGAAGGTCGAGGTGGATGGATCGCTTGAGCCCAGGAGTTCAAGACCAGCCTGGGCAACATGGAGAAACCCTGTCTCTATAAAACAATGTACACAAAAAATGAGCCAGGCATGGTGGCCAGCACCTGTAGTACCAGCTACCTGGGAGGCTGAGGTTGGAGGATCACCTGAGCCCAGGGAAGTCGAGGTTACAGTGAGCTGTGATTGTACCACTGTACTCTGGCCTGGGTGACACAGTGAGACCCTGTCTCAGAAAACAAACAAAACAAAATTTTATCATTAAAAAACAAAAAGTAAAAGGCCTACATATATAGAGAATAATGAAACGAACCCTAATCTGCACATCACCAACTTACGCAGTTACGAAGAGGACATGACACTTGATCCATCCATCCTATTTTCTCTTTCTTCCTTCTGGTTGAAGGAAGTAGTCTTTAAAGCAAATAATGTCATTTCATTATTTACATCAGTAAACATGTCTAAAAATGGACATATTCATATATAATTACAGTGCCATGATCACGTCCTACAAATTTAAAAGCAATTCGTTGGTATCATAAGAGCAAGTTCATAAAAATCTCCAAATTGTCTCCAGCCTCGTTCCCCCTTTACCGTGGGTTTGTCTGATGGGGGGTCCAAGCGCTATATTTGGTTCTGTGTTTCTCATGTCCCTTCATTTGCACACTGTCTCCCCGTGTGAGGAAACGGAGTCCACTGCTCAGCAGAACGCTCTCCATTCTGAATCTGTGCATCTGCTTCCCGGTGGAGTCGCTTAATTTGTTCCTGTATCCCCCATGTTTCCTGTAGAACGGAAGCAGATCTAGAAGCTTCTTTGATATGGGTTCAAATGTTTCAGGGAGATGTACTTCCCAGGAGATGCTGGCCCACTGCCTACTGTGTCACTTCCGAAGGGACACAGTGGGTCTTTGGTCCACCATGCAAGATCAGTGGGGGTCAGTAGCATCAGCCAGATCCCTTCCATTACAAACTTCACCTTTGGTCTTTTCTTTAAAACCTTTCATCCACTCATTGTGTGGCTGGAGTCAGTGATTTCAATTAGGTTGAAAAATAGGGATTTTCCTCTTTTTTTTTTTTTTGAGATGGAATCTCCCTTTGTTACCCAGGCTGGAGTACAGTGGCGCAATCTCGGCTCACTTCAACCTCCCCGTTCTGGGTTCAAGTGAGTCTCCTGCCACAGACTGGGATTACAGACATGTGCCATCATGCCCGGCTAATTTTTGTATTTTTAGTAGAGACAGGGTTTCGCTATGTTGGCCAGTCTGGTCTTGAACTTCTGACCTCAGGTGATGCACCCACCTCGGCCTCCCAAAGTGCTGGGATTACAGACGTGAGCCACTGCACCCGGCAAGAATTTTCTAATTCTACCATTCCTTCCACATTTATTAGCTGGGTTTTTTTTCTTCATATAAAGGAATCTAGAGTTGTCACCTTGGCATAGTTTACATCATTCTTAAAGTGGCCAATGCTTTCCTCAGGTTTCTTGTTTTGTAAGTAGTTGTTTACCCTTCTCCAAGTGAGGGAAAAAATGAGAGCATATTATGTTCAGATGACAGAATTAGCCTCGGAAAGAAATACCCTTCTTAGCTTTACTTATTATCATAGAATGTTTAGCACCAGCCGTGTGTGAAATTTCCTAATTACTAATTGATCCTTTTTAACTGCAGGGCTTACCCTTTCTCCCTGCCTTTGGGCTTTTCCTCAGGGTCTGTCCCCCCAATCAGCAAAAGCATTGAGCTATAATTAAGTATGCAGGCTGAGATATCATCACTGAAATCTCATCACATTCCCTTAGCTCCAAAGCCAAACACCTCTTATTTGGATGATACTTGGATAATATGTTGCAATGACTCTCAGCGGTGTACACTTTAGTGAGAATTGATGCAATCAGCTTGCTTTCCATTTCACAGGTTAATTTACTGAGGAAAAACAAATGTGTTTGTGAGTTGATGGGGGAGAGACAGGCCTGGAAAGGAAGTAGCAAAAGGAGGGAGTTGAAAGGCCAGGTGCAGGGCCTTTCCTCGGGGGTTGTGGAGGCTGAGTTTTCAGCGAGTAGAAGTAGCTGATAGCATTTCATGCTGTGAAGAGATACCAGGAAGAAGGAAGAAGAGAGGAAAGATGTTCCAGGAATTTTTTGCTGCTAAAGAATGGGCTAGGTACCCGATTATGGGCAGCTGCAGTACCTGTTATTCCTCTCCCACACTGGATCTCTGTAAGATGTTTTTGCTGCAAGTCACACAGGACTGGACTGGGAAAGGCCACTGTCTAGACATGTGCATTTATGAATAACCAGTGACTGGGTGGTCGCATAGCACAGTGGTTAGGTTCATAGGCTTTGGAGACAGATCTAACTGGGTTCAAGTCCTGGCTCCATCATTTGAGTAAGTGGCTGTAATTGCTTCAGCCCTCAGTTTCCCCATCAGTAAAATGGGGATAATAACAAGGTCACAAGGCTACTGTGAAGATTAAATGGACTTAAAAACTTTAACACAATTCCTTTCCTATAAGCCTTCAATGTATCATAACTTTGAAAAAAAGTAAAGACAAAAATGGAAAAGATTTTCTGCTTCAGAAGAGGATTCTACCAGTTTGTAGAAAAAATTTTTATTTTCACTAATCCAGTGGGCACAAAGACTCCTCCAGGTGGCCTTCTTTCATGCAAACAAGAGTGAGCTGGTCAGTCACCAACAGCTGGATGCCCCTCAGACATTGTCAGGATGTTCTGAATGTCAAAGGTTTCTGGCCTGATGCGGAGAAAAGGGAACTCCTATATACTGTTGGTGGGAATGTAAATTATTAGCACAGCCTTTATGTAACACAGGATGGAGATTTCTCAGAAAACTAAAAATAGAACTACTGTATGATTCGATAATTCCACTACTGGGTATTTATCCAAAGGAAAGGGAATCAGTATATTAAAGGGATACATACACCCGTTGTTTATTGCAGCATTGTTCACAATAGCAAACATGGAATCAACCTAAATGCACATTAATGGATGCATGAATGAATAAGGAAAATATGGAACGTATACACAATGTAACACTATTTGGCCATAAAAAAGAGTGAAATAATGTCCTTGGCAGCAACATGAATGGAACTGAAGGTCATTGTGTTAAGTGAAATAAACCAAGCACAGAAAGACAAATGCCAAATGTTCTCACTCATGTGTGGGAGCTAGAAATGCTGATGTCATGGAGATAGAGAATAGAATGACAGATACCAGAAGCTTGAAAGGGTGTGTGGTGGGAGGCGGGGCTAAAGAGAGGTTGGTTAATGGATACAATCACACGATTAGAAGGAATAAGTTCTAATGTTTGACAGCAGATAGGATAACCACAGTTGACAACAAGGTATTGTATACTTCAAAAGAGCTAGGACAGAGGACTTGAAGTGTTTGCAACACATATAAATGATACTCGAGGTGATGGATATGATAAATACCCCAACTTGATCATCACAGTCTATGCATGTAAAACAAAAGATACACATACCTCATAAATATGTACAAATATTTGTGTACCAATAAAAAATAAATGTTTTAAAAAGGAAGAAAAGAAAGGTTTCTGGCCTGATTAAAAGCAGCTTCTAGCAGCCGTGATTTTTCACTTGCACGGTTTTCACTCAACTGATCTAAGCATTGTTCCCTAAAGTAGGACTGAAACAAAATCCTCACCAGCACTGGGCGGACACGCTGTGTTTCTCGAGGCAATGGCGCCATCTTGTGGTGATATTGCGCTAACACAGGCTGGCACTGGGCCCAGGTTTTGTGGCCACTCAGAGTTACCAGGAGTGTTCCAAGAATCAGTTTCAGTGACGTCTTCTTGTCTTTAACGCTTACCAAAGTGCAGTCGGTTGCCTGGGCTCCCATCAGCTCCTCAGAAGATGGGAGTATTGCTCACCGTTCCTCTCTTTCTGGCTCTGCCTCAATCCTGTGCCTCTCACTGTGGCACGCCAGTGACATGCTGGCAATGCCATTTCTCCACGTGGCCTCATTTATCCTTGTGAGAAGTGATGACAAATGCCAGGTACCCAGGCAAAAATCATGTCTGTTCTGAAGTAGGATTTAAGGGGGTGCTTCTACCTTTTCCTTGCCCTTCCTGGAACCCTAAGAATTTGTGAATGTCCAGTTCCTGTAATCAGAAGTGGCTGGCTTCGGATCCGATGTGTGATTGTCTCTTGCTCTGTGACGACCCGACCTCACTCCACACAAGTCGCGAGCAATTTCCAAAAAGTGCAGTCTGTATACGTTACCTTCCCTGCTTCAGGCAGGACATCTGCCACGCTGAGTCTGAGGAAACGGGGGACTAAGCATACCTAGGCAAGATCATTAGCTGAGTTAGCTGTTAAAGCTCACTACCAAGTGTGGTCTAAGGAGCAGCAGCAGTACCATCACTGGGAGCTGGCTAGAAAGTCAGACTCCGGAGCCACCCCCTAGACCTACTGATTCAGAATCTGACGTTTAGCTAGACCCTGGATATGGGTACATTCACTCACGTTTGAAAAGCACCGAACTACAGCAGTGACTCTCAACTTGGCATCACAGTAGAATGACCCAGAGGGCTTCTAAAGATCCTGATACCTGATCCTCGCCCCAGACAGATTCTAATCTCTGGGTGTGGAAAGTGGTGTGGGGGTACGACAAATATTGAGAAAGAGGTTGACCATTTAGAGCAGGGCCATTCAATTACCCAGAGCTGGATTTTACCACAATGAGGATACAGGGAAGCTGGCCATAGCTCTGGATGATCTCACAAAACGAAGAAAAAGTGGCAAAACCCAGCAAAAAGCTCTCCATTAGTAAACAAATTAAGAGGCACACATTCTTGTTAGAAACTTTAAAACATCATGGGCAAGAAAATAAACAGAAGATTCTAGTGTAGACCACACAGGTACCTACCAATCCCATCCTGCCTGCCCGGAGTGTTTCAAGAAAAGGAGGTGGTGATGGAATTCTGAGAATGCTCACTAATATCCACCAATGTAAAGAAAAGGAAACCGATGGAGTAAATAGGCAGCCTGTGGGAAAGGTTAAGAGTATTGTGAGAGGTTTTTTTTTTTTTTTTTTTTTCTGTCTCTTAGGCTGGAGTGCAGTGACATGATCATAGTTCACTGCAGCTTTGAACTCTTGGGCTCAAGTGATCCTCCTGTCTCGGCTGACCAAGTAGCTGGGACTACAGGGCCGGCCACCACACCTGGCTAATTTTAAAAAACAATTTCCCTTAGAGATGGGGTGTTGCTATGTTGCCCAGGCTGCTTTTGAGCTCCTGGCCTTAAGTGATAGTACTGCTTCAGCGTCCCTAAAGTGTTGGGATTACAGGCTTAAGCCACCACATCCGGCCTGAAAAATTGTGTTCTAACAAGCCCTCCAGGTAGTCCTGATGCTTACTAACTTTTGAGAACTGCCAATGTTAAACAGTCTCCAGACTGAGTTTGCAGCCACCTTCGTGCTGCCACCTCTAGCTTGCTGAGCTTCAGCTGAGGAAGGTGGGTAAGGCAGTGTCTATACTATGGCTCCTACCCTGCTGACTGCCCACAAATCAAGTGGCGATAAAGCACCCAGGAAGCAACTGGTTACCAATGCTGCTCACGAGAGTAGGCTCCATATTGGAGGGCTGAAGAAACCTCATTGTTCCAGGCCTGGTACTGTGCCACTCCATGAAATTAGATAGTTTCAGGAGTCCCCTGAACTTACAACTCAAAACTTCCTTTGCAGAGCCTGGTGAGAGAAATTGCAGAGGACATCAAAAGATCTGTGCTTCTAGAGTGCAGCTACTGGTGCTTTGCAAGGAGGCAAGGGAGGCCTACCTGGGTGGCCTCTTTTTGTTTTTTGAGATGGAGTCTCACTTGTCGCCCAGGCTGGAGTGCAATGGCGCAATCTCAGCTCACTGCAACCTCTGCCCGCCCCACCACCCGGGTTCAAGTGATTCTCCCACCTCAGCCTCCTGAGTAGCTGGGATTACAGCCGTGTGCCATCGCACCCGGCCATTTTTTTTTTTGTATTTTTAGTAGAGACGGTGTTTCACTACGTTGGGCAGGCTGTCTTGAACTGCTGACCTCAAGTGATCTGCTCTCCTTGGCCTCCCAAAGTGCTGGGATTACAGGTGTGAGCCTCCATACCTGGCCTGATTGGCCTGTTTTGAAGATACCATGTGTGCCGTCCATGCCAGACATGTAACAATTATGCCAAAAAACAGCCAGCTAGCAAGTGGAGAACAGCTTAAGAATCTACCGTGATGGGAAACACATTTCATTCTCAAAAAAATAAAGACCCTCTTCTTCCTGTTATTGGTAGTTGTGAACATTAGACATTTTTTTTTTCCTTGGGGCCAAGGAAAAATCATAAGTATATGATTACGAGTGGAAAAATAGGAGACAGAGTTGGGTACTGGCAGTTCTTCCATTTTCATCTGTGTGTAAATTGTTAACATAAATGAGATGTAAAACATTCCTGCCAGTCAAATGGTTTGGTGAACAAGTTTCAGCAGTTCAACTTTACAGCAATTACAAATGCACCTGTTAAATGTTTCTGAACAGTGCCAGCATTTGGACTTTTACAAACAAGCAGATTTCTTATTGACTGCAACTAACTGGTGTTTGTAGCACTTTTACTATACAGCAGATTCCATCCACAGACTTTTCTGAGTAGTCCCAAGTGCAAGTATATGTTTTTAATGTGGCTGTCTTCTGTCCTATTCCTGTATTAAAATACGTGCAGCTATAAAAAAAATAAGACTCCAGCTGTTTGTGGCTCTCCGAGAATGTAAGTGCAGTTTTGTCATGTCTTTTGATTTTTTTTTCCAAGAGAAGCTGAAATTCTGGAATTTTATGTGTCACCTCCCAGCTTTGAAATGTTGGCAACAAATATGCATTTTGGAAAAAAAATAAAAGGGAAAACTGGACAGACCAAAGGAAATAAATGTTTGCTTCATGGGGTGCTAATTTTGTGACTCTGATTGTAGAACATCTGGATGGCATTGCCCACATTAAGCATGAAAAAGATGAAAAGAAACAGCATTGGCCAGCCACGGTGGCTCGCGCCTGTAATCCCAGCACTTTAGGAGGCTGAGGCGGGCAGATCACCTGAGGTCAGGAGTTCGAGACCAGCCTGGCCAACATGGTAAAACCCTGTCTCTACTAAAAGTACAAAAATTAGCCGGGCATGGTGGCAGGTGCCTGTAATCCCAGCTACTTGGGAGGCTGAGACAGGAGAATTGCTTGAACCTGGGAGGTGGAGGTTGCAATGAGCCGAGATAGAGCCAGTGCACTGCAGCCTGGGTGACAAAGCGAGACTCCGTCTCAAAAAAAAAAAAAAAGAAAAAAGACATGAAAATGTATGGAATATTACATAGAAGAAAAGAAAGCAGACGGACAGATCACACAAAGATAGATGATCGAGCTAGTGTAGAAGAGAAAAACACCCACAGGAAAAGAGCTAAAAAACTGAGATGATTCAATGGCAGGAAAACGGGGCTGTTATACATTGGGAGACTTCGCACATATCCCCGTTTTTCACCTGCCTGTAGATCAACAACGTGGCAATTGAGTGAACATGCGTTTCACAGTCAACCAGTTTCAGGTCTCCCTTCTGAAAGTCAGTCAGGGAGGGACTCACTTCAGTTAAACAGGCCTCCAAGTGCCAACCAATCAACAGCGCTGTCATCAATGACGTCAGCCCACTTACACACCTGGAAGTCCTGTCTCTAACTTCCACCTTCCTCTAAACCCCGTATGAGATCTACAGTCAGCTCTGCCGACAAGCACGGTTCTCTCTTATAAAACAGTAACTTCAGTTTTGTCTTTTTATTTTGCATATTGAATAGTGCTCATATGACAAATTCAGGAATGAAAAAGTTGAAGTAAAACAAAGAGACGGGTGGTGAGAAGTGAATAATGTAAATTAGAACTAAGAATAAATGACCACGAGGTTTATGATCAGTGAATATGATATATGCAGTGATACATAAATGTACTATAAAAGATAAAATAAGATAACAAAACTAACAACAACAAATCAGAAATTTGGGAGAGGGAAGTGGGAAGAAGTTTAAGTTTAATTTCCTGATTTGTATATCTGGCATCACTCAGCAACATCTAAAATTCAGACAAGGAGTTTAAAAATGATTCTAACATCTTAATGTCTTCTTAAATTGTTTTTGTTATAATAAAATTTAAATAGGCATGAACATAACTAGTTATAATCTTTACATCCTTATAGTTCTTATACAAAGCATATACAAACAAAGCCAATAAAATTCAGATTATCAACTATTTAAAAATAGATTTTGGGCCAGGCGAGGTGGCTCATGCCTGTAATGCCAGCACTTTGGGAGGCCGAGGCGGGCGGATCACGAGGTCAGGAGATCGAGAGCATCCTGGCCAACAGGGTGAAACCCCGTCTCTACTAAAAAATACAAAAATTATCTGGGCCTGGTGGTGCGCGCCTGTAGTCCCAGCTACTCGGGAGGCTGAGATAGGAGAATTGCTTGAACCCAGGAGGCGGAGATTGCAGTAAGCCCAGATTGCGCCACTGTACTGCAGCCTGGTGCCTGGTGACAAAGCAAGACTCTGTCTCAAAAAAAAAAAAAAAAAAAAAAGATTTTGAGTACAGCATGCATACAGAAGAGAGCACAAGTCACTGGCTAGCCAAACGGATTTCCACAAGGTGGACACAGCCGTACAGTCAGCACCTGGCTCAAGACTGAAAGCAGTGCCAGGACCTCAATGCCTCCTCTCTTTCCTACCGCCAGCGACTCCATCAAAGGCAACTCTCAATGTGATTTCTTTCTTTCTTTTTTCTCTCTCTTTCTTTCTTTCTCCTTTCTTCTTTCAGACGGAGTTTTGTTCTTGTTGCCCGGGCTGGAGTGCAATGATGTCATTTCAGCTGACTGCAACCTTCGCCTCCCAGGTTCAAGCGATTCTCCTGCCTCAGCCTCTCAAGTAGCTGGGAATACACGCCTGCGCCATCACGCCTGGCTAATTTTGTGTTTTTAGTAGAGGTGGGGTTTCTCCATGTTGGTCAGGCTGGTCTTGAACTCCCGACCTCAGGTGATCTGCCCACCTTGGCCTCCCAAAGTTCTGGGATTATGGGCATGAGCCACCATGTTGGACCTCGGTGTGCTTTCTAACACTGCAGATTCATTTTTTGCCTTTTTTGAACTTTATAAAAATGGAATCAGAAGGTTTGTCCTCTTTAATGACTGGCTGCTTTCATTCAGCATTATGTCTGCATTCATCTGTATTGTTGCGTGCAGTTGTTTATTTTCATTTTTGTACCATATTCTATTATGTAAGTATACCACATTTTATCCATTCTACCTTTAGTGGACATTTGAGCTACTTCTGAGTGTCGCATTACTACAAAGAATGCTTCTGTGAACCTTCTTACACATGTCTTTTGGTGAACATATGTACATATATCTGTTATATATATTTGTAGAGACAGAATTGCTCAGGCAGAGTATACATATGTTCAGTTTAACTAGATGCTGCCAAACAGTTATCCAAAAGTTCGCAGCAATTTATCCTTCCACCAGCAGTGCATGAAAGTGTCAGATGTTCTACATCCTTGCCAACAGTTGGTACTGTCAGTCTTACGTTTTAGCCATTTTGGTGGGTGTTCCATGATTATCTCCGTGTAATTTTATGTGTATTTCCCCGAAAACTAGCGATGTTGAGCACTTTTTCATATGCTTATTAACCATTTGGAAATTCTTTTTATGTAGTGTCGATTCACATTTTCCCATTAAAATTGGCTTGTCTTTTTCTTATTGATTTGTAGCAGTTTTTAAATATTGTGAATTCAAGTCTATTGTTGGATGTATTAATAACAGAAATTCTTAATTTTAATGAAGTCCAAGGTTATGAAGGTATTACATGTTTCCATCTAGTACTTGATTGTTTTACATTTCACATTTAGATTTGCAATCCATCTGGAATGGATTTTTGTGTGTTGGGTGAGGTAGGGGTCAAGATTCATTTTTCTCTATTTAGATTTCCAATTGGCCCAGCAACACTTATTGTGAAGACTCTCTTTCCTCCACTGCATTGCATTTCTGCCATAAATCAAGTGACTATAGGAAGGTTTGTTTCTGGACTATTTCCATTGGTTAATTTGTCTATCCCTCTGCCAATATCACATTGTCTTACAATAACTTCATAATCAGTTTTGATATCTTGCCATATAAGCCCTTCAATTTTGTTCTTAAAATTTTTATGGACTTTTTTATGGTGATTTTCATTTCCACGTATATTTTAGATTCAGATTATTGGTTTCATCAGGGACAGAAAGACCTGCTGGGGGTTTGATTGGGACTAAATTAAATCTATAGATCAATCTGGGAGCATATCTTTACAGCATGGAGTCTTCCGACTCAGGATATGTCTCTCCATTTATTTAAGTCCTCCCTAATTATGCTCAATAATATTGTTTTGTTTTCTGTAGAGAGCTCTCACATATATTTGTTGGATTTATTCCTAGATATTCGATTTTTGTTGCTATTATAAATGGTACAGGTTTTAAAGTTTCATCTTAAAATATTTTCTGGGGCTGGGCATGGTGGCTCATGCCTGGAATCCCAACACCTTGAGAGGCTGAGGCAGGAGAATTGCTTAAAACCAGGAGTTGGAGGCCAGCCTGGGCAACATAGTGAGATCCTGTCTTTACAAAAAAATACAAAAATGAGCAGGACATGGTGGCGCACACCTGTAGTCCCAGCTACTCAGGAGGCTGAGATGGGAGGATTGCTTGAGTCCAGGAGGTCGAGGCTGCCGTGAGCCGTGACTGTACCACTGCACTCCAGCCTGGGAGAGAGAGTGAGACCCTGTCTCTCAAAAAATAAAAAAATGCTCTTACTGATATATAGAAGTGAAAGTGACTTTTTAACCCGGCCCTTGTATCTAGTGACCTTATTAAATTCACTTATTAATTCTTATAGTTTATCTGTTGATTTAATTTCCATAATCATGTACTCTGATTCTTCCAGCAGTCAAGCTGAGGGTGAATTGCTTTATCCAATCTAGGATTGAGCTGCATTTCTGTATTTGTGACTGCTATTCATTATTTTTAATCCCAGAGTAGAGGCTCTCAGGAGTCTTACAGAAAACCTGAGGTGTCTCACAGGACCTTTCCTCCAAAACCCCAATTTTGTCTCCCTAGCTCCATGAACTCTGCTTAGTTTCTCTGCCTCTTGATCACCAATTATATACCGGAAAAATCTTGAAGGGAAAAGGAGCCACATGTCAGGTCACTTCTCTGTGTCCCTTTTCTTTCTGGGATCCTGACTCCAGAAATCCCTGCTTTCTTTCATTTTAAAAAAATTTATTTTTTTATTAAATTTAATTATTATTATTATTTTTCTTTTTTTGAGTTGAAGTCTCACTCTGTTGCCCAGGCTGGAGTGCAGTGGTGTGATCTCGGCTCACTGCAACCTCCACCTCCTGAGTTCGAGTGATTCTCCTGCCTCAGCCTCCTGAGTAGCTGGGATTACAGGTGTGCACCACCATACCCAGCTAATTATTTCTGTATTTTTCATAGAGACAGGGTTTCACCATGTTGGCCAGACTGGTTTTGAACTCCTGACCTCAGGTGATCTGCCCACCTCGGCTTCTGAAAGTGCTGGGATTACAAGTGTGAGCCACTGTGCCCAGCCAATTAATTACTTTTGAGATAGAGTCTCGCTCTGTCATGCAGGCTGGAGTGCAGTGGTGTAATCTCAGCTCACTGTGACCTCTGTCTCCTGGGTGTAAGTGATTCTTCTGCCTCAGCCTCCCAAGTAGCTGGGACTACAGGTGTGTGTCACCATGCTTGGCTAATTTTTGCATTTTCAGTAGAGATGGGTTTTCACCATAGTGGCCAGGCTGGCCTCAAACTCCTGACCTCAAGTGATCCGCCTGCCTTGGCCTCCTAAAGTGCTGGGATTATAGGCATGAGACACTATGCTTGGACTATTTTAAAAGTTTTTAAATAGTTATCTTAGTGGGTGTGAAGTAGCATCTCATTGTGATTGATTTTTCATTTATTTAATGGGTAGTGATGTTGAGCATCTTTTCATGTGTTTATTGGCCATTTGTATGTATTCTTTGGAGAAATGTCTATTCAGATCCTTTGTCTATTTTTAAATCGTGTTACTTCTCTTTTTATTTTTAAGTTGTAAGAGTTCTTTATATAGTCTGCTATCTAGACTGGATTTTATTACGACTCAATAATAAAATATTTTTGACCATTCTGTGGGTTGTCTTTGCATTTTCTTGATGGTGTTGTTTGTAGCACAAAGTTTTTAATTTTAATGAAGTTCAATTTATTTTTCTTTTTATTGCTTGTTCCTTTGGTGTTGAATGTAAGAAGGCTTTGCCTAATCCCAGGTCACAAAGGTTTACTCTTACGTGTTCTCCTAAGAATTTTGTAATTCTAGCTCTTACACCTAGGTCTCTGATCTTTTGGGGTGAATTTTTGTTTATGGTAGGAGGAAGGTGTCCAAGTTCATTCATTTGCACAGAGATATGCAGTTGTCTTGGTAATATTGTCCCACCACCTTTAAACAGCCCATCACATTCTCCTCGATGACCCCAGGACCCCTCATCATGGGTGACCTCGTGCTCACCCCGGACTGCTGGTCCCTGGGACACCGCCCTCACGGTGCCAGTGGTTCTTATCCATTCTTCCCCAGGACTTGCAGCAGATTAGAAATTACTTCACTCAAGAATTTGGTCAGGGTACGCATTGCTCCCTTCATTACTTACTGCAAAGTAAGAAGTGTAAGAGTTTAATATGGAGTATATATAATTTTGTGGAAAACTGGGGGGTAGGTAGTGGTCAGGCTACTATAGCACAAAAGAGATTCACTCCACAGGCCGCAGATTTTCTGTGGCAGAAGGGATCACATGGTCTGCCAGCCAGCAGCTGGCTCCACTCCAACGCTTGCTGTTTCTAGGGAAGCCCTGGCATCCACGTCTGTTCCCCATTGTGGGTTCTGATGGGGTGCTCACTCTTGCCACTATTGTCATGAAAGCAAAGGAAACATTATGAAGGCAAGCAAATGCCTGAAGATTTCCTCTGCGTCCCATGCCCATCCACCAGGAGGCCTGATTTTTAATATTCTTTAGAACTTTTCTTGTCACTCTGAGCACGTCTCTTCTGTTTCTGTTTCTGGAAAGTGGGGATTTGTAGTCTCTATCTTTAAGCAGTAAGACAAAAATACTCCTATCCTGATGACTATGGAGAGCTCTGTTCCCACAAGTGCCTTTCC
Organism: Cacajao melanocephalus; assembly: GCA_963573385.1. Taxonomy (NCBI): domain Eukaryota; kingdom Metazoa; phylum Chordata; class Mammalia; order Primates; family Pitheciidae; genus Cacajao; species Cacajao melanocephalus. Next base: position 19,211 of record CAUYLG010036910.1, read on the forward strand.
TGGGCCGTGTTTCAGCAACAATGGCTTTTCCTCTGGAAGAGTCATGCCAACTCCTGCTGATTAGGAAAGACCTCGTCCACTCTGCTACTCCACCCTCCCTGTGTTACAGAAGCAGAAAGCAGAACCGGCGCTAGGAGGGAGTGTTTAGCCACCAGAGGGAAGACTTTCTGGGTAAAAGTTTGATAACCTGAAGGCCCAGAGCTGCATTGGGCCTGTGACCCCAGCGGCGGGGCCTACATCTCACGTTGTCATGTTGCAGAAGATCACAAAAGGAAAACCAGCAAGAAATGTAGGCAGAACATGTGTAACAAGGTGAGAAGGTGTGACTGGACTGTGTACCTTTCAGTGAATTTGTCTTGAATGGCTGGTGAACCTCCACATTCACTGAGTTATTCATTTAATCAACAAATATTATTATGCACCTGTTATGTGCCAGGCATGATGCTAGGGACTTCAGATAGCAAGGAACAAAAGAGTGCAGGGGTCTCAGAGCTTAGAATTCAGTGGGGGAATTTGGAAAATAAATATAAATAAAGATAAAGATAAACTACAGGGCCGGGCATGGTGGCTCACTCCTGTAATTCCAGCACTTTGGGAGTCTGTGGCCAGCAGATCAAGAGGTTAGGAGTTTGAGACCAGCCTGGCCAACATGGTGAAACCCCATCTCTACTAAAAATACAAAAAATTAGCTGGGTGTAGTGGCACGCACATGTAATCACGGCTACTCCGGAGGCTGAGGCAGGAGAATCACTTGAACCCAGGAGGTGGAGGTTGCGGTATGAAGCGGAGATCATGCCATTGCACTCCAGCCTGGGTGGCAGAGCAAGACTCCGTCTCAAAACAAACAAACAAACAAACAAACAAAAAAGGTAAACTACAAACAGTTAACTATCCTGAAAGAAAAAAAATTAAAGGGCTAGAATAAGGTAACAATAGCCCGATTTATTGGAGGAAGGCTTTCCTGAGTAGGCAACATTTAAGCACAGACTTGAAGAGGGGAAGAGTGGGAGGAAGAAGGCTCTCAGAAGAGAAAGCAGCAGGTGCTAAGGGCTCGGGGTCTGAAAGAGCTGATGTATTTGAGGAGCTGAAGAAGCCACTATGCCTGGCTAAATATGCAGAGAGCAATGAGTTGAGGGTAAAAACTTACCCAGGCTGAGGTTAGTCTGTTAACTTTCTATCCTAAGTGCGGTGGAAAACCATCCTAGGGTTTTCAGTGACAGAACGATTTTATATGCACGTCTTGAGTGTCTCCATGAAGACAATAAACTGTAAAGCGGGGCCAGGGACTTATGTCTCTTTATATGCTGCAGAGAGCTAGTATTGTGCTGTGAGTATCATAGGGGCTGGCAGGGTGTGTACTGATAGCAATTCATGCTGGAATTCATTTTAGGCAAAGGTTTGTTTGGTTGCATAGATAAAAAGTAGCCTATTTGTGTTCCCTGTAACACACTATAGGAAAAGTAGGATTGTTTTAGTGTACTAAAATAATAAATGCCATTCTCTTCATACATACATACACATACACCCACATACATATGGATATATACACATGTATTTTTTCATGTGTATATATCCATATGTATGTGGGTGTATGTGTGTGCATTTTTTCGAGACCACTTGTTACTACTGGAAATTCACAAATAATTTTTTTCCTTTTCCTAACTCCTCTATATTTTACTTTTAGACGATTTCTTTTTTCAATTTGCCCAAAAATATTGTTCAGCTAATAAATAGTTTCAAGACAGACAAAAGGAGCTTCCACAGGTTATGAGAAAAATACTGGGCTCTGGAAAGACCTCCACGGATACAAAAACATAAATCACAGAAGGCTCTTTTGAAATGTCATTCACCTTCCTTTCTCATAGGAAATCAGGGTCCAGAGAGAAATTAACTAACGTTACAGTTCATCTGGATCTTGTTACTCAAACCAGGATAAGGATGGTGGAAGAGGATGCAGCCAGTGGAAGCCAATCCATTTGGAGTTTTATAGTTTCCCATTAAAAAAACTACCTACCTTCCTAGGAAGGCAGATGTATTTATCCAACACTTGGCACCTGGAAAATATTACTCACTGATGACAATCCAAGAGTTATCTATCAGCCAGGGTTGGGATGGCAGACTAACAATGCAGAACAGAAGTCACCGCTTGGTTCTGAAGCAATGGGGCCCCTAGAAGACATCAGCCATCAGGGATGTTTTAACATCCTGAAGCACAAGGCCTTGGCAGGCTGGGGAGGTTTGCTTTTTGTAGACAGGGTCTTGCTTGTTACCCTGGAGTGTAGAGGTGCGATCTTGGCTCACTGCAGCCTCGATCTGTCAGGGTCAAGCAATCCTCCCGTCTCAGCCTCCTGAGTAGCTGGGACCACAGGCACGCACCAGCACACCAAGCTAACTTTTGTATTTTTAGCAGAAACGGGTTTCACCACGTTGCCTATGTTGGTCTTGAACTCCTGGATTCAAGTGATCCACCTGACTCGGCCTCCCAAAGTGCCAGGATTACAGGTGTGAGCCACCGTGCCTGGCCAAGTTTGCTTCTTCATATTACTGGTTACTATCATTTGTATTTTAAGAAAATTTTGATGCATTTATTTATTCACTCATTTCCTTCCTCCTTCCTGTCTTCCTTTTGTCAAATATGTACCAGTAGCTAATGCGTGGTAGATGCTGAGGTGGATACACAGATGTTTAGGCAGGGTCGTCTCTGCCTTCATGGAGTTTACATTCTAGTGGGAAATAACATATATAAAATGTGTGTGAGATAGAATCTGAAAAGCATCCCAATATTGTAAAAAAGGTGTTTAGAACAGAGGGCACCACCTCTGTTGGTGTAAAGGAGGCTAAGTGTGATTTTGGGAAACGGGGCTCCCAGGAGGACCTCCTCCTTATTTGTTTGCATTGAGAAGAGGCTGATTCTTCTTCATGCATGGCTTCTTTACCAGGATTTCTGTGGTCGGGTGATTTTATTGAATATCGGTAATGATGCCTGGCAGTGAAATTAACCTCCCTTGATTCCTGCCCTTAGGAATTGCCAGAGAGAAGTTTTGTATGCTCATACAAGAGTGTGCATTGAGATTTTATTGTCTCATCTCCGCACTTAATCTCTGTGCGGGAAAGAGTCTCCAGGTACCACCTCTCTCCTAAGGGCTCTTTTCTTTATCCTGTGGTACTTGTTAGACTCTTCCTTTCCTATTTTTTCCCCTCAAGTTTCTTTTCATGCCCCTTCTTGGATTAACTAGCTTGAGATTCCGTATGTTGGCTCAGATGTGTGTTTCTTTTACCCAGCATGCAAACTAACCTTCTTAAAAACTCCAGGGCAGGCAAGGGATGGGAGGCAACTTTCAGATATTGATTCAATCCATTCTCCCGTCTCCAGAAAAAAACTGGCCTGTGTGAAGAGTTGCCCATTCCCTTTCAAAGATCTGAGCAAGAAGAAATTCTACTTATCCTGATTGGGAAGTACCTCCTTCTGCCATTTAGAGCTATTCTAAGTTTTGCTTCCAGTTCTAGGAGATGTTTTTAATTCTAGGAAATTAAAGTCTCCTGACACCAAAATATTATCCACTCCAGATCCTAATTCTGCCACTTTTCAGTTGAGGCACTTACTATCTGAGCATCCTCTCTGTACCTCAGTTTCCTCAACTATGAGGATAACAACAGTATAGATCTCATAGGTTCCTGAGAGGATTGAATGCCTGAAGTGTTTAAAAAGGGTCCTGGCACATAACAAATATTATATAAGTTTTCTCTATTGTTATTTCACTTTGGATAATAGGGAAAATCTATTCATAGATTAAATTTTCATTAGTAACTTTTTTTCTGTTTATAACTTTGTAGAAAGTGTTTTGATAAGGAGTATCTACATATAAGCAAAAGAAATATGTGTACTAAGAATCATCAACTTTCTTAATCTCATTCCTATTCAATCTCCCCCCTACCCCAGCCCCATGCAGCCCCGTCACTGTACATTAGTGTAGTCTTTCTAGAGTATCATATACACAGAAGAACACAGTATGTAGTCTTTTGTGTCTCACTTATTTTACTCAGCATTTTTTTTTTTCCAGATGGACTCTTGTTGTTTTGCCTAGGCTGGAGTGTAGTGGCACAATCTCGGCTCACTGCAACCTCTGCCTCCTAGGTTCAAGCAATTCTCCTGCCTCAGCCTCCAGAGTAGCTGGGATTACAGGTACCTGCCACCAAGCATGGCTAATTTTTGTATTTTTAGTAGAAATGGGGTTTCACCATGTTGGCCAGTCTGGTCTTGAACTCCTGGCCTCAAGTGATACTCCTGCCTTGGCCTCCCAAAGTGTTGGGATTACAGGCATGAGCCACCACACCTGGCCAGCATAATATATATATATATATATGTTTTAGATGGAATCTCACTCTGTTGCCCAGGCTAGAGTGCAATGGCATGATCTCAGCTCACTGCAGCCTCCACCTCAAGCAATTCTTTGCCTCAGCCTCCCAAGTAGCTGGGATTACAGGCACCTGCCACCACGTCTGGTTAATTTTTCTGTTTGTAGTAGAGACGGGGTTTCATCATATTGGTCAGGCTAGTCTCAAACTCCTGACCTCAGGTGATTTGCCTGCCTTGGCCTTCCAAAGTGCTGGGATTACAGGTGTGACCCACTGTGCCTGGCCCAGCATAATGTTTTTAAGCTTCAGTTATGTTGTTGTATATATTAGTTCATTTGCTTTTTTGCTGAGTAATATTCCATAGCAGGGGCATAGCCATATCACAACTTGTTTATCCATTCACCTGTTGACAGACATTTGTTTTATTTTCAGTTTTGGGCTATTCTGAATAAAGCTGCTATGATCCTTCATGTAGAAATCCTTATGTAGACATATTTTATTTCTCTTAAGTAAATACACACGAGTGGGATTTCTAGGTTATAAGATCAGTGTATGTCTTACATTATAAGCAACTTCCAAAATGTTTTCCAAAGTAGTGGTGCCATTTTTCATTCTCACCAACAGTGTGTGAGAGTTCCAGTTGCTCCACGTCATCACCAACACTTGATATTGTCAATTAAAAAAAATCAGCCATTTGAATAAATGTACAGTATTACTTCATCATGATTTTAATTTGCATTTCACACATCTTTTTTGGGACTTACTAGCAATTTGTACATATTCATTGACAAAATGTCTGTTAAAATATTTTCTCCATTTTTCTTTAGGTTGAGTTGCTTCACTATTATTGAATTGCAAAAGTTCTTTATGTAATCTGATTAAAAGCCCTTTCCCAAATATGTGTATTTTGATTACTTCCTTCCAGGCAGACTAGACTGGTTTTTAAACTTTGCTCCTTCCAAACTATATGGGGGTGTTAATTAAGAGTTAATTTACCATCAAGTGGTCCCAACCTGGGGGATCTTTTAAGGAAACACCATATAATTGCTCGCTCCTGCAATCTAGTATTTATTCTATTCTTGGAGCTAAATGTTTACATTTGGAGTTGAAAAGACACCCTGTGTGAGCATAGACACAGCATTCCATCTAATGCTGTCAGAAGAAACAGCTCCAGGCCCAGCACTCCCAAATCTGCAAGATGGAACAAACAGATGTCTTGTCCATCACAGGATGGGGCCCATCCTATTTCTGAAAGTTTGTTTCTTCCTTTTGCAGCACTTTGGCTTTTATTAACCAGCTGTTTGCCCAGATGAAACCTCTCTGGCCTTCTAATTCACTTTCAGGAGGGTAAAGTTATCTAATACCAGCAAGGTAGGGCTTGCCTATTGCTATAGGCATAGAGAATGCACTGAATGCAGGAGGTCACTCTGCCTTCACGGGAATTGAAACCCAGAGACATTGATCAGATAGAGAAAATAAACCTTAAAACCAAAGGCAACTGAAGCAGAAAGTGGTGCTTTAGCCATCCAGGAAATTTCAGATCTCTATCATTCTCTAACAGGTAGTAAAATTATAAAAATGCTATTTAATGTTAATTGAGCACTTACTATTTCATACACATCTTTTTGTTGAGACCTCGTCACTCAGTGAGGAAGGTACTTTTATTATTTTTCATTTTCAGATAAGGAAATGAAGCTAGAGAGACACTATAACTATAAATGGCAGAGCCGGACATTAACCCAGGTCTGTCATCAAAGCCGTGCTTTGAGACACTACAGAAACCTTTCCCCTATAGACAAGCATGCCCCCATATCTTCCCTTGAATTGAGGAGTCAGTCATTGTTAGCTTACATTTTCTTTTCCCTTTCTGACCACATTTTCTTTGCGGATACCAGAAGTTCCCAGAGGAGGGGAAGAAACCCACTGCTCGTCTAACCCCTTTGCTTAGGACAGAAATCCAGATCTGGGGGATTCCTGATTTGGGGACCCTATGTCATTGACATCCTGACTTACTGACTGATCCATGCAGGTCATACTGTCAACACAGCTCACAGAATCAAATCCCTTATCTCCACCCACAGTTAAGGATACATTTCTTGGTGTCTTTATGACATTGAAAGAGAAAAAGGATGGCTCATGGCATTATGGAGACATATTCCAAGACCTTCACAAGAGCCTCAGATTCCTAAATGACTCTTCCTTCTTTTGGTGAATGTATTCTAGATTTCGAGCAGAGAGCCCCAGTGCTGGGCTGAGATGCACGTGCTAGGTGCTCAGCTAGGCTCACTCACTCTAATTAAGGGAGTCAATTCCACGCCAGCCGTGCAGTGAGCCTCATTCAAGTTTGTGTCCCAGTAAAATCACCAATGTCCACATGTCCTAGATCTTCAAGGTCACACAGGGAAAGCTGGAATCGTGAATGTTGTCACTGGGAATGCCAGGAGTCCACAACTACTTGGTCCACGATAGCCCTTGATTTCTTTACCAGGTCTCTTTTTCACATCCTGAGATATTATATTAAAGAAGGAATTAAGAAAGGCCATTTCAGGCTGGGCATGGTGGCTCACGCCTGTAATCCTAGCATTCTGGGAGGCCAAGGTGGACGGATCACCTGAAGTCAGGAATTTGAGACCAGCCTGACTAATATAGTGAAACCCTGTCTCTACTAAAAATACAAAAATTAGCCGGGCATGGTGGCGAGTGCCTGTAGTCCTAGCTACTCGCGAGGCGTAGGAGAAGAATTGCTTGAACCTGGGAGGTGGAGGTTGCAGTAAGCTGAGGTCATGCCACTGCACTCTAGCCTGGGTGACAGAGTGAGACTCCATCTCAAAAAACAAACAGACACAAAAATAGAAAGGCCTTTTCCAAAGTAAAAGGGGGAAATTCCCAGTCCGTATGAGAGCAGAGGCTCGGGAAAGCCTCACCTGTGTCCCTAGACACTTTCCAGCAGAACTTCAGAGGAAGGAGTGCTTCTCAGCAGTGAGAATTGTGGAAGAGGCAGGAGGGAAACAAACCAGAGAAGAGGTTGTGTGTGTGCATGCCAGTAAGTCCATGCACGAGTGTGTCTGTTGGGTGGGAGGTGGAATGTGCTTGTGCCTGTCTGTGTGTGAGCGGTGCATGGGAGGTGGTGTGAGTGAGGCCACTGCAGATGGCAGGCCGGTCCTAGCTGTGCTCTGTTCCCTAGCCTGGCCCCTGGAGTGACTGACAAGGCTAACTTGAGAAAACCCTCTTCAGGGGTGCTGCTCTGTAGCCTGGAAGCATGGGAATCTTCTGGGCCCCTGGGAAGCCCAGCTTGAGGCTTTTGATCCAAGCCCCACAGCAAGAGCTGTTAAGTGTGTTCCTTTACCACAATGAAACAGTGGGTAGATGTTTTGATTTGGTTTAGATTAGCTAGCAGTTCTATGGCTTTGGGGAGAATAAAAGCCCCATTAGTTCCTTAAAAAAAAAAAAACAAGTGGGTAACTAGTTTATTACCTCTTGTTTCTGATTCTGAAGAAGAGAAGGAGGTAGGTGTAAGAAGTTTGTGTCTGGGAAAGACTGGGGTATCCAGACCTCATATAGGCAAAACCAGGAGGTCATCAACATGTGTTGCCTGGGCCTTGACTCTAACCACCACCTCCATGTCCCTCATCTTTCAGGCATTAGTGTCTCCCCCTCCCCAAACTATTCACAGAAGTAGTTGGCACTGAAGAGTTGGCTCTGTATAGCGACCATTTACCCATAGTGTAAATTATAGTAAAGTTATCCCCTCCCTTCCTCTGCCCTCCCCTCCCCTCTTCTCTCCTCCCCTCCCCTCTCCTCTCCTCCCCTCCCTTCCCTTCCCCTCTCCTCCCCTCTTCTCCCCTCTCCTCTCCTCTTTTCTCCTCCCCTCCCGTCCCTTCCCCTCTCCCCTCCCCTCCCTCCCCTCCTTTCTCTCTCTCT